>RCWM02001227.1:0-66450 GCA_003667255.2 Euschistus heros | reverse complement strand
GGAAGGAAGTTTATACTTGGCAATCCTGGAGTCGGATACAAAAGAGCAACAAACGTTATCGTTTAATTTGGAACCATCTGTATAAAATTGTTTTCTATTACTATATTTTTGCTTCATTTTTTTATATTCTGCTAAATACGTAATTTCTGTAGTGGCGTTTTTAGTGAATTTTCTTAGTGTTAAATCTATTGCAGGTAGTTTTATAGTCCAAGGTGGGTAATCAATTTCATTAGTTGTTGGTTGCAAGCAGTTAATTTCTTCAATACATATCTACCAGCCCTTATACCGAGCAGTCTTCGGTTTTCTTTAAATCGTCTAGTCTTCGGTTTAAAAATGGGTTTCCATGCTGTGTTGTTATTATTGATTTTTAGTCTTCCAATGTATCCGCAGGCAAGTTGATGTCTTCTCAAAGCGAGAGGAGCTATACCAGCTTCAACACATAAACTAATTACTGGACTGGTTCTGAAGGCTCCAGTAGCAAGACGGATACCTGCATGGTGGACTGAATCAAGAGCCGAAAGCAGATTTTGATTCGACGATGAGTAAACAAAGCTACCATAGTCAAGCTTTGATCTTATCAGACTGGTATATACCTTAAGCATACTTGATCTATCTGCTCCCCACGAGCGTCCAGCCAGAACTTTAAGAATATTCAGTATCTTGAGTGTTTCTTCTTTTAGACATCTAATATGCTCTTTCCAGTTAAGTTTACAATCAAGGGTTAGCCCTAGAAATTTAAGTTTTGTATCGCAATGTAAGTTCGTACCTCTGTAGGTTAACGTTGGAAAAGGAATAGGCGTCCTGCGTTTTGAAAAAAGTAGACATTTAGTTTTTTTCGGTGGAGAAGTTTAGACTGGATTTCATAGACCATGCTTCCGAATTCGCTAAGCAATTGTTTAGTAATATTTGCATTCTATTTGCGTTTTTAAATGATAGTAAAAGAGCTAGATTATCTACA
Organism: Euschistus heros; assembly: GCA_003667255.2. Taxonomy (NCBI): domain Eukaryota; kingdom Metazoa; phylum Arthropoda; class Insecta; order Hemiptera; family Pentatomidae; genus Euschistus; species Euschistus heros. The sequence continues at coordinate 65,492 of RCWM02001227.1, read as the reverse complement.
AATAGAACGGTTTTTATTTGTTTAGGAATAATCTCTGTGACTTTGTTTATAGCTATTGCCAATAGAGCACAGCTTTAGACACTTCCTTGTGGAATTCCGTTGGACATTTCTTTTACCGAAGACTGGTGATTACCTATTCTAACTTGGAAGGTCCGATTTCGTGGAAAGTTACAGATCAGCATGAGAAGCCGACCTCTAATTCCCCATTCACGTAAATGCTGCAGGACGAGAAATCTTTCTAAGTTATCTTAGGCGTTTTCTATGTCGAAGTATATACCTATACATTCTTTTTTCTCAGCAAAGCTGTTGAGGATTTCATATTCCATTGTTACCGTATGATCTATAGTAGAGCATCCTGTTCTGAAGCCACTTTGTACGTTTGAAAGTAAATTATTTTTTTCAAGTATCCAACTGAGCCTTTTTAGGATCATCTTTTCTAGCAGCTTGTGAGTGAGATGGGCCGGTAACTTGAGGGAAACAACTTATTTTTTCCAGTTTTTAAAATTGGTATTATAATTGATCTCCTCCATATCTCCTGAAAATCCCCTGTGCTCCATATCTGGTTAAAAAATGCAAGAAGCGCGTCCATTGCCGGTATCGGTAGATTTTTCAACATATCATTATGTATCTCATCTACTCCTGGTGAGGATGGTTTCAGCTCTTTTAAACAGGAAAGTGATTCAGCTTTGGTTAATGGTAAGTTATAAGAGTTTTCATTTTGATCGTCAATGCTATCTGTCTCGGTTTCTATTGTCGGTTGTGGTTGTGTGGAGTAAATATTGGAGTAATATTCAACAAAATGCTCGGCCAATAAATCGGGATTTGGCTCTATTTGGTCATTGATTAGAAGGGTGGCTGATAGTCAATGAACTTTCCCATAATGTTCTTTATCTTTTTCCAAAATACCCTGGGTGGGGTATTTGATGAAATGGTGTTCAAAAATTGTTCTCATGATTCTTTTTTTTTCTCCTTGATTATTCTGCGAGACAGCGAGCGGTTCATTTTATAATATATTAGATTCTGAATAGTTGGTTCCTTTTGGAAGACTTTAAGAGCCTTTCTTCAGTTCTTAATCGCAAGTTTACATTCATTGTCATACCAAGGGACACTCTTCGATTTGACAATAATGGAGCTTTTTGGGATTGAAAGTTTCGCCAGTGCTAATATAGATTTAGTGATTTGATGATTGATTTCATCACTATTGTTTGTGGTTGGTATATCAGAGGCTGTTTTCTGTAAATTGTTTTGAAATGTTGTCCAGTCGGATTTTTCTGTTATCCATCTAGCATGTTTTGTTATCCGTGTGTTTATGTTTCGGAAACTGATTACTATGGGGAAATGATCACTAGAATATTGATCTGGAGAAACTTGCCAATCCAAATGAGTATATAAATTAGGCGAACACCGTGTCAGGTCAATGCACGAGAATGAATGGTATGGTGGACTTAAATATGTTGGCTATCCTGAATTTAGAATAATCGAGTCAGTGCCATCAATAATTCGCCTAATAGTATTTCCGCATGTTGAACAGTAAGAAGAACCTCAGAAGATATGATGACCGTTTACGTCGCTCATAACAGTAAAGGGAGAAGAGGTATTACTCAGAATATTAACCAAATCTACCTCATCAAAATTATCAGGGGGAAGATAAACATCATAAAAAAAAAATAGGTATGTGCAGAAAGACCTTGACTGCCACTGCTTGCGTTTCTATATATATTATAATCCTTTAGCGTGAAAGTTTTATTGAGGGGTAACTTACTCTCTTGTAAGCATAAAACTACCTATTGGTATTTATTAATAATAAGTTTAAGTTCCTCATATTTTGCCTTTATACCATTACAGTTCCATTTTATTATATCGGTTGGAGTTGTCATATTAAAAAAATAAAAATAAAAAATGTAAATAGGTCGAAATTTAGATAAATAATATTATTAATTAATGTAAATTTAATTAACAAAAATCAAATGAAAAACATAACAATAAAATTAAAAACAACTTATTAATTAGTTTCCATTTTTTCTTTGCTTTTTTCACACTTTGGTAAATTTTTTCTCGTCTTTCGTCTAGTTCTTTTTCCTTCAACCTTTGTCCACTCGGTCTGTTGACCATCAGGAGAAAGGTGAGGGTTGGTAGGCTCTTCAGACGCCCTTTGTGCCGAAGGTAAAATCCTCGGTTCAGGGATGACTTCGCAGTTGGTGGAACGGACTTCCGAATTTTTTTTTTCGGATATCTCACCAGAGGGTTGGGAATTTTGGGAAGGAGGGTAAGGAAAATAAAGAGAAATTTGGGTGAGGAGGTAAGGGTGTGGTGGGACGTGGGTGGGGGTATCAGGGATAGCATTAATGCTGGTACTGCCGCTAGGAGTGGATGTCTTACTAGACGTAGCTGTCACTACAGATTTTCTAATTGTTAGTTGATTTTCAATTATTTGTTCCGTTTGTACACTAACTGATTTTTTAGTTTTAACAATATTAGGAAAAGATATTTGAGATGTTATCGGGTGCAACAGATCGTATTTTTTTCTAGCAGCAATGTAAGTTACTTTATCTGCCTCTTGAATTCGTTTTATTTCCTTTTCTTTAATAAAAACTGGGCATTTTTTTGAAAAATCATCGTGATTACTAGAACAATGAACACAAGTTACCGGATTATTGCACTCGGACCCCTCGTGTTTTGTTTTTCCACAAAATTTACATAGTGCTTCTTTATTACAGTTTTTTTTTTTTGTATGACCAAATTTCAGATATCAAACACCGAATAGGGTTTGAAATGAATTGTCGTACGGCAACATTATGGAATCCTAGTTTAATTTCAGAGGGTAAAGAGGGGTTGTCGAAAGTTATTAAATAGTTGTGACTATTTTGTTTTTCATTATTTCTAAAAAAAGTTAATATTTTGACGTCAGTAACATTCTGGGGCTTTAGCTCCTCTTTTATTTCATCTATGTCAACATAATTCAGATCGGGGAACCAAACAATGCCTATACTTAAATTTAATCTAGCATGGGGCTCTACTTTTATTGGAAAATTATTACACAAATTGTTGCACTTTAAAAGTTTTTCCGATTGAGTATCAGAAAATACTTCAACTAAAAGTGTCCCATCTCCCAATTTTTTAATTAATTTAGCCTCACCTATTATTGCTTTTAAACTTTTATGTATCAAAAAAGGTGAAACCCTTTTAAAATCTAACAAATCACCATTGTTTTCTGTTTCAAGTCGCTTTATAATGAAAAACTTGATACATTTTTTTTTTCTCACTACTTCCTGCAGTAGTAAACTTAAACCTACCTTTTTTCCTTTTTAGCGGTCGGGATTCAGCCATTTTTGTAGCTGAATCATGCAATTTTATGAAAGAAATAAAAACAAATTTACTTTTAAATTTAATATATATATATATATATATATATATATATATATATATATATATATATATATATATATATAGAGAGAGAGAGAGAGAGAGAGAGAGAGAGAGAGAGTAAATAAAACAAAACAACGAAAACCTATGAAATAGAGTTGAAAAAAGGGGCAAAATAAATGGAAAATTAAAAAATAAAATGTATATAAAACAAAACTTATCAGTCTGGGGGTCACCTGTGGTATAGTGGTTAGCATAGCAACCTACTAAACCCAAGATCGCGGGTTCGCAGCCCGGCAGATGACCTTAGGATTTTTTAAAGGGAGTAAAAAATCCTTAGCTATGCCGTCCTTCGGAAGGGACGTAAAATGGGGGTCCCGAGCCTGTGCGATGTCAGGTACTCGTTAAAGATCCCTATCCTAATTATACCTGGATAGGCAAAATTTATGACTCCCACCGTAGCATCGTCCGATTAGCCATAGCAGCATAAAGTGACGTTAAACGAAATAAACAAACTTATCAGTCTGTAGTTATACTCGGCTCATCCGCAGGAGCTCTATACCCATATTTATACACACAACCGAACCTAAACACAAACTCGAGTGATATAGAAATGGCTTTATCAAGGGAGAGGATCCTTACTTCTAAGAACAGATAAATATAAAAAGCTAAAAAATGGATCCCTGTCTTAGTAAAAGAAATTAAGAAATGATAATTAACTAATTTTTTAATTAATTGATTTTGAAAAATGATTATACAGGGTGTAGATTGTGGAGATATTACATCTTTTATGGCAAAAAACGTAGTTTCTTCAAATAATTCTTTGAATTATCGTATTATATACTCCAAATTATATCTGCAACGGATTGGAATAGAAAGGTAAGGTCTGCGGTATTTTTCTTCATTTTTGATCTGGTTTCACCCAATTGTTTTTTTTATTTTTTTACACTAGGAGGTACTGACCCTGTATGTATTGAATTGAATTAATTTCTTAATTTTATTCCATTATATCGGAAGTTTCATATCTTCCAAGATGTAAGGTTGACAAAATATTGAGAGTTTTAATAAATTAAACGTGACAGATTGGGTGATATTGGTAATAAAATAGTTTTAAATAATTATTATTTTGAATCATTTGATTCAAAATGATAATTATTTAAAACATAAAAATATTAAGTTTTCTAATTTTAGCTACATAACAGTGTTAAAACGATTGATAAATAATAGATAATAGATAAAGAATCAGTAATTACAAAAGTTTCAGGCCCAAGTCATGCGACGCGCGGAGTGGCAAACTCATTGTGAGCCTCAACGCTTGCGCCGCACGTAGCCTGCCAATGTGTGAAGTCACATTTTGTAACAAAGTGCCGCACGTGTCACATCGCCCCGTAATATGCAATTTGACCCAAAAATAAAAGAGAGTACTGATGAATTAAAGGGCTCAAAATAGGGTATTGAAAGATATTGATCCGGTGATTATAGTATAGGTAATAGAAGCGTAACCGTTATAATGGGCTTATGGATTCGTTTGATTCAATAATAACCGAATTATAAAAAAAATTATTATTGTTGAACCATTGGGTAAACGTTCGAGGGGTAGGACAAGATGGAAGCATCGTGTCAGGGATGACAACAGGGTTTGGGTTCTAATGGGGATGGGATGGAGACAGGAATATGGTCAGAATATGGTGGTGTCGGCGCCGATCCTTTGTGTTACTTTTTATAAATCGTATAAAGTCTGGTAATGTAAATCTTCACTAAGACTGCTAAACAACGAATTAATGAAAATATTTATGGAAGTTTTCATAGAGGAAAGCGATATAAGAAGCAATTATGTTCAAAAACAGCAACAACATGATGATGAAAATTAATTTATAAATACGAGTATGTCATAGCTAAAGCACTTGTAAGAATTTGATGTTCGTAAGGGATAGTAACAGCCTCAAATGTGAAAAGGCTTGAAATGTTTCGGACTCTAAGAGAGTAGGCTACGCCTGTCCTGATTGGATTAAAGACAGATGTTACCATCCGTCTCCGTGACTAATACCAGGACTCGGCGAGATCACCTGGCCAATCAGGACCAATGTCTCACGCCTATCGTGTCTTCATTACCGCCAGCTGGTATCCAACCATTTTTCAATATCTATAGTGGTTATAAATCATCAGCATCACAAACCTAAAATATTTACGATAATTCTTAAATATTTACTCTTCATACATTTTAAATTAAAATCATTAACTAGGCATTACTAGGATATTTTAGGGTTCAAATTTCGTTTTCACACTACTTTAAAGTTATTCAGAGTTACAGAGAATATTTGAAATCTGTTTTCATATATATATATATATATATATATATATATATATATATATATATATATATATATATATATATATAGAAAAAAGTGTGTACATATCAACAACAAAATGATATTGAAGTATACTTGTTTATATGTCGACGTATGTATGTTGATTAGACAATGAATAACAACAGCAACCAACTACTCGTAGTAGTACAGCCAATGAAGGCCTGAAATGGGGCGTAGAGTGCGTTTTCTGTAATCCAAGATTTTTCTTTGGAAATATGTTCAGAGTTTTTTGTTTGTTTTTTTTTTTTGTTTTGCGCTCATATCGCTAAAACGGTGCGTCGTATGCAAAACAAAATTATTTACTAAATTAATTTTCATTAAATTCTCCACAACTTTTATTATATACACATTTTTCATATTCTGTACCGTTTCCGAGATACCTACTTGGGAACTGTGAAAATGTTCGAGAGAAAAAATATTTCACCTCACGTTTTCTGTTAAACTTCCCTCCATATCTTCTAAAACGTTTCATCCTACGACAAAAGTTTTCATAAATAATATTGTAGAAAATTAAATTTCCTTTAAAATACACATATATAAGTTAAGTTATCTCCAATCTATCAAAAGTTACATAAATTTTAACTTTTCTTGATAAAAAGTACTAAACGTCCTACACATTTGCCAAGCGTATATCTTGGAAGAAATACAGAATATGAAAACTATGTATAAAATAAAAGTTGTAGGCAATTTAATAAACTTTAATTTAGTATGATATGAGCGCCAAACCAAAAAAAGGTACCTTCCGCGCTCCCTTCCTGTTCCCAGGCTCGAAAACTTCAGGACTTTTAGGATGTTTACTTTCTAACTACCCTGAACATGTCTCCGTAGTAAAACCTTGGATTACATACAATGCACTCTATAATCCCTTATTGACTGGACTACAGATTTCTTTTGGTAATGGTCCATTTTCCAATTTCTCCAAATCACCCCGCATGTTAAGACTTTTTTTCATATCTTCTTTTTTATCACTGCGTATATAATCTAATGTCCATTGAAATGAAATTTTTTTTTTTTTATTGATTGAAATTTACAACTGTATTTACAATATAAACATACAATACATCAAGTAAATATGATGATAATGATAAAAATGACAGGTCACTTATTTTTAAAGCAACTACCCATTGGTAGCACTTCTACAGGTTCTATATAACGAGGTGCTATGTTAGAAGGTCTCGAGGCCATCTTCTTTTCAGGCACCTCGGGGGGTTATCTGGAATGGATTGAGAAGCAAGTTGTGACACTAATGGATTTGAAGGGTTGTGGAGTTTGCTATGAATGGATAGATATCTGGTTTGAGCTGTCAGAAACGTAAGGTATATTAAGATCTTTATGGATGAGTTTGTTTGTGACGAAGTAAGGAGCATTTAGGATTTTTCTAAGGATTTTGGATTGTAATGATTGGATGCGAGATGAATTGGATGGTTCAGTGGAGCCCCAAAGCTCAACTCCGTATGTCCAAAATGGTCTAATTACTGTTATGTATATGAGTCTTTTGAAATTGATTGGAAGGTTTGAACGTTTGTCAAGTAAATGTTGAAGTAGTCGAAAACGACGGGCAGTTTCTTGTCGTTTTAGTCTAGTATGTGGATTCCATGTAAGACGTTTGTCTAAGTGGAGTCCTAGGTAGCGGATCTGTTCAACGGGGATTAGTGGGACATCATTAAAGGATATTGTAGGACAGGAAGTCGTAGGTTTACGACGAAGAGTAAAGGTTATTTGATGGGATTTATTTTGATCCTCCATTTTCGACACCATTCTTGAAGGTTTGTGATATGGGATTTGAGTGTTTGGGAGGCAATAAAGGGATCATTGTTTACTGATAAGACACAAGTGTCATCAGCATACGTGGTGAGGATGGTGCTAGGATTTGTCGGGATTTCAGCTGTATACACCGTGTAGAGGATTGGACCTAGGATACTTCCTTGAGGAACACCTGCAGATTGGGTAAAGAGAGAGGAATAGGAAAGTTATGATTAACTTTAAAAGTTTTATCACTGAGGTATGAGCGGAGAAGAAATGAAATTTAAATTTCATATTGCAGAAATTTTGACTATTTGAATGTCTTCATATCTGAAGATAAATGTACAACATTCAACATCAACAGTGAGAGTTTCGAAATCCTTAGCAGAACCGTCCTCTTAGTAGTAGGTAATCTGTCTATTTCAAGAGGTTTCAACTTCATGCTGGTGAAATCGCTTTTTGTGCTAAATGTATTTAATCGTGAAAGTTTGTGGAATTGGATATAATTATGTTATGGTTTTCATAATGATTTTAAAATACTTATTGCCTATTACCACCTTACCATTGCACGCTTTGTACCAGTATACATATAACCATTAGATGAAAGTCTTTATTTCAACCCACTAATCAATCGAATATTTCTAATTCTATCTCCTTAAATTATATTTAAATACGTTATGTTTTTATTTTATTACTTGATTCTGCTAAACCCACACACTTTTATAAAATACAAACCGTACATCCGAAATTACTTAGATCAATACTACATACCATTGTTCGTTTCAAATTGCACTACACGCAATTATTTACACACACATTTTGTATAAATATAGATACATAACATAAATTTGACATTTCTATACATCCTAATCCTCTTGCACAATCTCTTCATCCATGGAACCCTTAAGCGTACCTAACCAAGTATCTTTTGTTCAAATAATTTTGGCATGGATATGTCTTTTTGCTTTATGGGTCTATACTTTGTTGCTGTAACGCTTTTTTGCATTCAAAAATGTAACATTGTGACACGCTATAGCTCTGTAGGTGTTGCTCTGACCGAAAATTTGACGAGAGTTTTCTAGTCAGAAATATAATTGGGAAAAGTTTTGTATATATAACATTCGTCACTAGGAGGACCTAAATTGGTTTGAAGGAAAAAAGTCAAGTTTTACCAACAATTTTTTAAGTTTTAGCACGCTCTATTTCGTTTGGCGTTGCTGGAATCGAAAATTTTCCAACAGTTTCCTAGTCAGAAATGTAATGGATAATATTTTTTGTTATCTCTAGGAACTATAATGGTTTAAATGAAAAAAATCGCATTTTAAACCGCCGTTTTCTCTCGACATTATTTATTTCGAATAACGATTGATTGCTAATTTAATTCAATTATTAATTTAAGTAATTTCATCCTTTTCTTTCGAAAATGTAAATTGGGAAAATCAGTAGATTATAGGTAAACATATCCATGATTTAAACATATCGAAGTGTTAACAGAAGCAGGAGACCATTTAAACAAATACCTTCGATATGTATGGATCAGAAGGGATGAAATGTATGGATCCAGTCTGATGAAAGAGCCTGCCTTTCAGAATGGAGGAGATATTTCGAAGAGCTCTTGAACGGTCAAAAATCAGATAAACAAGTGGACCAACAACTCCTGCATATGGAACCAGATGATGAAGTAGAGCCACCAGACGAAGATGGAGTCATGGATGCCATTAATAGGCTGAAGAATAATAAGGCCCCAAGGATTGATAGTCTTCCTGCCGAACTGTACAAGTATGGTGGAAATGAACTAATCAAGCTCCTCCATAACCTACTAATTAGTATCTGGACAGAGGAGATCATGCCCACTGATTGGAAGAAAACGGTTATCTGTCCAATACACAAAAAGGGCGACTTATTGAAATGCTCTAACTATCGGGGTATTGCTCTACTCCCTTGTGCCTATAAAATTCTATCAAATATACTGTTCCAGAGACTTCTTCCGTTTGCAGAGCGAGAACTAGGCCACTACCAGTGCGGATTTAGACGGGAAAGGTCCACGATCGACCAAATATTCTGCCTGAGGACAATCTTGGAAAGAGGTCGTGAGTACAATAGCAAAACTCACCACCTCTTCGTCGACATTAAATCAGCGTATGACATTATTAACCATGAAAAGCTGTATGAAGCATTAATGCAGTTCAGAATCCCGATAAAGCTTATAAGACTCATAAAGCTAACCATGGAAAAGGTGAACTGTGTCGTGAAAATCCGTGGCAGCACCTCAGAAGAGTTTACATCAGAAAGAGGCGTGAGAGAAGGTGATGCTCTGGCATGCCTACTGTTTCTTCTTGCACTGGAAAAAGCTGTCCGAGACACCAGCATCCAAACAACAGGGACAATATGGAATAGAATGGTGCAGATCCTCGCATTCGCAGATGACACCGACATAATTGGACGCTCTCAGCAGGTGGTAGCCCAATACTTTTTAGAACTGGAAGCTGCAGCCAAGAAACTGGGTTTGGTTGTTAACGAGGAAAAAAAAAACCAAATACATGATAACCCAGGAGACCCCAGTACAAGAAGGCGTCATGGTTCGATTCGGTGGTTACAAGTTCGAACAGGTATCCCAGTTTACATACCTGGGATCGTTGGTCACAAGCAATAACCAAATGGACACAGAAATAAAAAAGAGAATATTGGTTGCTAACCAGTGCTACTTTGGGCTAAGATGTCACATGAGAAGCCACTTAGTGACCCAGCGTAGCAAAATAATTCTGAATAAAACGCTTATCCGACCTGTTCTGACATATGGGTCTGAGACCTGGACAACCACAAAAGCAGAGGAGCTGGCTCTCCTTATATTCGAAAGAAAAATACTCAGAAAAATGTATGGCTCAGTTCTTGTTGATAAGGAATGGCGGTGCCGAAAGAATAAAGAAGTTTACGACTTTATTAAGTTTTAAGCTAAGTTAAGTTTTAATGAGCCGGATGTCGTTAAATTTATTAAAGTAGGGCGACTTAGATGGGCGGGTCATGTTGCAAGGATGACAGAGGATAAGATCCCGAGAAAAGTTCTTACAGAGATCCTGCATGGAAGCCGACCCATTGGAAGACCCAAGTTAAGATGGAGAGACTGTGTGGACAGGGATGCCAGGGGACTGGGCGTGAGAAACTGGATGGCGGCAGCACAAGACAGAAACGCATGGCGGTTGTTGTTGGCGGAGGCCATGACTCCTTAGCGGGTTGTAGTGCCGAATTAGATAGATAGATAGATATCCATGATTTAATGTTTTTTCCAGTCAGGGAAAAATTAAGTTTTATTTTTCTTTTTTAATTCCGAGTTTCATCAATATCACTTCAATAACATGAGATCAAAAGCTAAATTATTGAATCTCGTTCAATTGATGCAGAGGGGAATCTTTTATTTGAATTAAATAAATAAAAACAATATGAAAAACAATCTGTTCAGAAGTTTATTTCCTATGAGGTGAACTGATATTATGAATGTTCTTTCTATAGTACATTTTTCAAATTTTGTGGAAGAAAAATTTTTTTTTAGGCTCAATAACAACTTTATAATATTTGTTTATAACAATAACTGATAACCATTTATATTATCACTGCTTTCTTTAATTATTCCAAATTTAATATTTAAACGCTAAACAAGTAACAAATAAATGAACAAAAATACAAACGTACTTGAAGACAAATTTTTTTCTCATTAAAATTGTTTGAAGCAAAAAAAAAAATATATACATTTATTTTCTTAAAAAATTTATTTTACTGAGCTGCAATAACAATTGGTTAACAGATTCTTGTATTAAACGGACTATTTACAATTTTTAAAAATGAAATTAATTTATCCTGAAAACATTAATTACGGTTTACTATACTCATAAATTTGGCCATCATCTGAGATCTGAAATCATGTGTCTTAAATATTTCCATATTGTTTAACTGATCATGATTGTATGTAAATTTTCATAAATTTCTAGATACATTTTTATAAAAAATCAACGTTCCAAATAAGATTTATTGTAAAATTTTACAAAATTTATATCCATGAAAGAATGGTAAGTTTAGATAATATTCTCATATCTTAAACCAATTGAAAAGCGTGTAATTTTTGTTTGCACTCAAAACCTTTTATCAGTAGCATTTATGAAGGTTACACAATCCAATTTAAGAAACTTTTTGTTTTGTTGTAGCCTACCTGTCATTAAGCTAAGAACTATAATGTGGTAATTTGTTTTTTTTTAAAGATGGATAGGTTATAATCAATATTTTCATAATGTACGAAACGAAAATGTTATTTTCTTCTTTCGGTAACTCGTAAAGTTATTCTGATTTTTGAAATGCTTTCCTGACATAGCAGTGTAGTAGGAGTGTTATGTTGGAGCCCGAGTGGCTGATGACAGCTTCGACAAAGCACACTTAAGTTGAAGGTCGAAAAACCCTACAGTCTGAAGATATTAGAAAACAATTACTTTTTCATTATTCAAATATAAGATACCTAAAGTATTTTAATTATTGAATTGCAAATATTTCAAATTTTACATATGTAAAAATCCTTTAAATTACGTTTGTTTTCCTAAGGAATATGAAATTTTCATTTCATTGCCAATTACATTTTTTTCTATGTGGGATTTTCCTTGATGATTAACAATAGCTCTGTCACATGATCTTTCATTATCTTTTTCTGTTTGTTTTAATTTTCTCAAGGAAATGAAAGCAATTCAATAAACCAGTCTGATCCTGTTAAGAATGTATGAATCTGTTCATGTTAGCATTTCTTTATTTTTCAATTTTGTATTTTTTAAGCAAATCCATAAATTTTGGATCTTTACAATTCAAGTAAAGATTTAACAAGCAACAGTAAATGTTAAGTTTCTGCCTGATCATACTTCTAAGTCTGATGTTAACAACATACATCCACATTAGACACAGATGATTGTAACTTAGTTTTTGATTATTCGAGCAATTCCATCGCAGGCTGAACTATTCTTTGAGATAAACCTTGTTCTGTTTGTCGTAAATGCGCAGCCTATGTTGTGTTCCCATCTTCTGTACGTGTCAGTAGTATCTATGGTGAATTCCACTATTGCAATTCCGTTCATCTAATGTATTTATTAGGGGTGTATTAGTGGGGTGAAATTTAAATTCTATACTTAAGAAAGTATGCATCTGAAAATAAAATTCATTGTAATTCGGAAGGTACCAAAACTATTTTTCCTTGGAGTTCTCTGAGATAAAACATTTCCAAAATGTGAAATAATATTTTAATCATATAAAGCATTTTTACAATCTAATTCTGCTTTATTACTTCGAGAAGGAATCGGTTTCTAACACCATTTTTTTTAAAGTGTTATTCAGTCACTCTAAATAATTTAGCATGGGTTCTAGGGTATTACAGTAAAACAGAGCAACGACAAGACAAGGAAATTAACTTGAAATTAGTACAGAAATCAGTAATTTCATAAAAATGCGATATTCTTTAATTGAAATGGGACAGAACGTGAATAAACGAAAAATATATTATTTCTCTAAGTTACCGAAATTCTTTTTTTAAAAATGAGGGAATATTGTTGTTATTATGTTTTTTTTAATTTCAGATTTTATAGTTTCCATTATAACTCATCTTTTACGTTTAACTTGAAGGGTACTTTAGTTTTTGATGAAGATCAATTTAATTTTTTTTTTTTATATCATAAATACACAGATATCTATTCATTCTTATATTTAAAAAAGATATAATGTTTTAGAGGGAGGTGATCTCATTACATTTAGGACAAGCTGGGGTTCAGGTAGGAACCACATGTTGGGAGTTATACAGCCTAGAACACGGTTTAGATACCGCTGGGGATCTCTTGAACTGTTTGCCAAATAAAATTGAAGAGAACGAGTCTGCGAATGCTAGGAGGAAGAGTTATCACGAATATGGAGATGGAGTCAAAAAATTCACAGACGGTTTCGCTAGTTTTTTCCAAGAGATGTCTTCAGGCAATTATTCTCCAATGGCGATGCTGGTTGACCTAGAGCCTACAGTAATAGGTGAGATTGTTTATCCCACTGTAGCATAGTGCATCATTTTCTAATGCATATACAATAAATGAATATATATATATATATATATATATATATATATATATATATATATATATATATATATATATATATATATATATATATACATATATACATATCTGTGTGTACATTACTTATGTTCTAACCTTTATTTTACATTTTGTTGCATGGCGACATTGCTCTCCATGGAAAAGCTTTCTTTAAATAGTAGTTTAAACTATTTTTTTATGTACTTATGTTGAAAAATTTCTTTTTCATATAGTTACCGACATGACAGTTTACTCAACTATTAATTATAAAATTATATTTTTCAAAAAGTAGAATATTATCATAAATATTAACCATTTTATCAATACCTATAGACTTATGACATTAGACGAAATGGTTTTAGATGAGGTGAGAACGGGTAAGTTCAGGAAACTTTACAACCCTAGTAACCTAGTTACTGGGACAGAAGATGCTGCCAACAATTTTGGCCGAGGAGCATACACCGTCGGACGGAGGATGCTGGATCACGTCCTGGACCCATTGCGAAAGATGGCTGAGTCGTGCGAGAAACTGCAAGGATTTATGTTATATCACTCATTTGGTGGTGGCACTGGTTCAGGTTTCAATGCACTCCTCAATGAAAATCTCTCTTGCGAGTATCCCAAAAAGAGCAAACTGGGAATCGCAATTTTCCCTTCTCCAACGGTTTGTTTATTTTCTTTATATTATCTATCTTTTATTTTATTCGATTTTATTTCATTCGATTATTTATTTTAAAAATTATACAGCCAAAATTCAATGTTCTTCTTTTTCTACAAAACTGAAAGATTTATCATAAAAAATAAATTAGGATATAATTTTTTAAAAAATCCCAGGAATAAAACTGTAGAAAGTTTGAGAAAGATGAAAAAATGTTGAAACTATGTCTTAAAAGTAATATATGTGAGGGGAAACGTTGCCTTAAAACGTGAGGTCGATATAACCATTTTGATTTATTAGTGTAGCTTGTTCATGAAAAGTATCCGATAGATTCGACCAATGCAGTACGATTTAGAGGAGATAGTTTTACCTCATATAAATATTTTATCCGGTTTGGACAAGTATTAATAGTGAATGACTCCAGTTACAGGCTTCTACAGACCCCATAAATTTTTGTTTCAGTAAATTTAATCTCATCACGTAAATTAAATTATGCTGGCTGTATTACTGTATCCATTTTTCATCACATGTAATGATCGATTCCAGAAAAGGTTCTTTCCTTCCCCCTTAGCAAGCAAGGTATCGCATATCTTCTGTCTACTACCTCTCATGGAGTTCTTGAGATACCTATACCTAAGCCTGTATATGAGACTGTAGAAACACTTGTATGATTGATTTGAGGAAAGTGCTCAAACAACTTGATGAGGGTTGTCTTCCACAAGCATTTGTTTGTTGGATTGTCTTTCATTTGATAAAGGAGTTCCACAGGAGCTATTTTCAAATGCTATTCTGCCAAAAACTTCGTTTCTCCAAAGGGGAACATTGTTTTATGACAAAGGTTATAAAATGGATGGATCCGCATAGCATCAATCCGCACACAAAAGTTAGTTTTATACCCTTCCCATGGAGTTTTGGTTATACCCGGAGAGTGTAAGTTAGTCATAATACCCCTATTTTGACCACGACTAATCATGTCATTTTAATTTAAATCTGCATTTTAATATAAATCAATTCAAAAGGAAATTATTAATCTCCCCAACGTTCTTAGCATAAAACATTATCATACCAGCCAGCGGAAAAGGTCATATAGCCGAAAACATCAAATTTGTAGTTGTCACGTTCTAAGCATGAATTAGGTATTCGGCCGCTTCTTTTCAGCACTCAATAATCGATTAGGTAAACAGAGTAATAAAATATTTCATAGAAAAAAAAAAATAAAGAATAGTAGTTCATGATCTTGGTGCATTGACCAGTTTTTTTTGTTTGTTTTTTTTAAGAAAGAGTTATACATATAAAAAGACTAGCATTCCCGTCGCGGCTTCGCCCGCCCTCATAACTAAAGATAATTTCAACTAAAAATTAAAGTTTTATTTGTTTATCGATAAGATTCTTGTATTTTAGCATGTGGTTGAGCATTATTTCTTCAATGATTTTTTAGCAGTAATTATTAATCTAGTTATAATTGCACTGATTAGGTGGTTGAAGATTACATATAAGCACCATTAGGCATAAATTTTTTAACTTTAATGTATGAATTGGTAATCAAGATGGATAAAGACTACTAAGAAACTCTTACGGAAAATAAACTGCATTATCAGTGCTTACGAAAAAAGGCCCGTGAATCATATTTTTACACACGATATAAAAAAGCAAAGGATCGACATTTTGATTTAGTAATAATTTGTATTCGACAGAAAAAACTTTATTGATTTGATCTGGTTGGATGTTGATTTCGAACTATAAAAGTATATGACTGTGTGGCAAACCTCGGTCCTGCCTCTTAAAATTGTACATTTAAATTTTAGTTATTCTAAATTTTACCATTGCAAAACCTTCCTAGAATTATAAAAATTATTTATTTAGATGTCGGTACAGATAGGTTCAGTTTACCATTGTTAACTCTATTGTGGAATGGCTCTATACACAATCGGTCCATTTTCAAGCTTCACTGGGATCCACATATCGCACACCATATTTAAATTTTTTTAAATAATTTTCTTGATAGTTAATTAAGTGAATTTTATCATCGATTTCAAGCTCTTTTCTAACCTCTCGTGTAGAATGGCACTCCCCACCTATCGGTCAATATTCATACTGCACTGTTGTCCACATATTAACCTTTTTTAATAAAATATAAATTAAAAATCAGTAGATTTTAATATTGCTAAACCTTCTTAGAATTATGAAAATGATATAGTTAATATTTAGTACAGATTTGTTCAGTAATATTCGCGGTTATTGATCATTCACAAACGAAAAATGGCTTGTCCTTTTATATAATAGTATAAGTTATTATTATAGTAAATTTTCTAATTGTAAATCTTTCAAGAACTATGAAGATGTAGTTAAAATTTGGTTCAGATAGGTTCATTAGTTTTACTAAAATGCTATTGTCGCTTGCCACATATTCGATTTTTAAATTTCACTGAAATCCACACGTCACGCCACATATTTATAGCTTTTTGGATAACAAATTAATTTAATTTAGTAATTCTATTATCAATTTCTAGCTATAATTAACACTGGATCATTGTAACCTCTCTTGAATGGCGCTTGCTTTAGTACCCACCACATATTTATCGCTTTATAAACAGTAATTTAAGAGGAAATATGTAAATTTTATTATTGCTAAACCTTCTTTGAACTATGAAGATGATGTAGTTATATTTGGTACAGAATAGTTCTATAGTTTTCGCGGTTAGTGATCACGAACGGAAATGGCTTGTCCTTCTATATATAACTTCATCATCCCCCGTCGAGGAATTTTAACTAATAATTGATTTTTTGTTTATTGATAAAAATCTTGTATTAAAGTGAACAATTGAAAATTATATTTTTGATAATATTTTCACGCATAGCAGCCATTATTAACTTGGTTAAATTTAGATTGATTAGGTGTTTGAAGATAATATAAAGCATAATTAGACATCCAATTTTCAATTTTAATATATGAGTTGGTGATACAGATGGACAGAAACTATTAAGAAACTGCATTATCAGTGCTTACAGCTAAAGGTTCAAAGTTCATATTTTTACACACAATATTAAACAGCTGAGGATCGGCATTTTGATTTTTAATAATTTTCATTCGACAGAAATAATTTTATTGATTGGATCTGGTTGAATTTTAATTTCTAACCATAAAAGTATGTCATAGTGTGGCAAAACCCGTTTCTAACAATTAACATTGTACATTTAAATTTCTATTGTTGCTAAACCTAGAACTATGAACATGATATAGTTAAAATTTGGTATATTTCACTCCATATAGCTGTTTTTATAACGATTTAATTGAAAATAAGTAAATTTTATTATCAATGTTCACCTCTATTTAACACTGTACCTTTTAACCTTTCATGTAGATGGCAATTGCCGCCATTTTTGAACTTCACTGTTATCCACTTATTATTCATTTTTCAATAAAGAATTAGTTGAAAATCATTAGATTTTACTATTGCTAGACCATCCTATAAAGATGATGTAGTCAAAATTTGGTAGAGATTGGTTCAGTAGTTTTTTTGGCGGTTAGTGAACACAAACGAAAAATTGCTTGTCCTTTTATATAATAATATAACCTTATACCGCCATATGTTAGAATCGTATAGAGCTTACAGATAATTGTGACTTACAGACAATATACAAATAATATTGCGACTATAAATTAAGATATAAGCTATCCTATCTTTTTTGTTGGATCAAAATGCACACGGTGTGCAAATTTGATTAAAATCGGTTCAGTAGTTTAGGTGTTAGCCGGCCCCTAGGCGGCGACACGTAATTTATATATATTAAGATATATTTACAAAGATATATTTCAGATATATATATATATATAGCAAAGAGAGATATATTTACAAAGATATATTTCAGATATATATATATATATAGCAAATGGTAGTTTAAAAACTGTTTTTTGAGATTTTTTTAAAAAACTGAGATATTAAAGATATTTCAATGTCTCCCTCCCCCACTTCTGCACAACCTTCATCCATTGGTACTTTTAGTAATTTATTCAGGATACTGAGCCCATAAATCTGCCGAATTTCATGAATTTTTATAATTTGTAAAGTTTAGAATGTAAGTTCACTATAAGTTCACTTATTATTCTACATTAGGAGGTTTATTATCATTCGTTTATAAATCCTTCTAATTTAAAATTATTATTGTTTTCAGATGTCAACAGCAGTGGTTGAACCTTATAATGCAGTACTGAATACGCATGCTACTCTTGAACACACCGATTGCGTCTTCCTTGCAGACAATGAAGCAATGTACAACATCTGCCAAACACGATTGGATATAGACAGTCCGACATATTGCAACTTGAACCGTCTTCTAGCTCAAACAGTCAGCTCTATAACAGCTAGCCTGAGATTTAAAGGGACATTGAATGCTGACTTTACTGATTTTCAAACGAATCTTGTCCCTTATCCGAGGATACACTTCCCATTGATGAGCTATGCCCCCATCGTTAGTTCGAAAAGAGTGAACCATGAGACACTTTGTATCACCGATCTGACTAATCAATGTTTTGATTCACAGAACAGGTTGGTGCGTTGCGAAAACGAATCAGGACGATACATGGCCTGTTGTCTCCTCTACAGAGGTGACGTAACCCCAAAAGATGTAAATGCCGCTATTGCCCAAATTAAAAACAAAAGAAACGTTAAGTTTGTGTCTTGGTCTCCAACAGGATTCAAAGTCGGTATTAACAACAAAGTTCCAGCCAATGTCCCGGAAGCTGACATGGCGTCAGTTCAAAAAGCAGTCTGTATGCTATGTAACACAACCGCTATCAAAGAGGCCTGGATGGCCTTGAATGTAAAATACAACCTAATGTTGGAAAAGAAAGCATTCATTCATTGGTACACAGGTGAAGGGATGAGTGAACAAGAATTCTTGGACGCTATGGACGACCTTCTGACCCTCGAACAAGATTATGAAATGTTGAGCACAGAAGAATGAGTGCTTTAACAGATCACCCACCATTCAGTATTTAGAGGAAAAAGTGGAAGAAAATGGAAAAAAAAAAAAATGTGTTTCTTTTCAGTTAATTAAAAGTCTTTGTATTCATCACATTTTACATCGGGCTATTTTGTTCTTCATAATCATGTGATAAGAGAGAATAGATAAAGCTTGTGATAACAGAATAAGATTTCTGTACAGTAATTTTAAAGCATTCACCGTTACTTAGGAGTACTTCAGGCTAATAAAAAAAAGTAGGGCACCCTCGACCCACCATAAATCGTGTATGAATATCAATATTAATTTTTTATATCTTTTAAATATAATATGTTTTCCGTAACACTTGTACTTCGACTTAAAAAACTTAAACATTGTAGTTAATTATAACAAAAATTATCTTTCTTAATTTAGAAGGATTTCACAACAGTGTTGGCCCTTATACATACTTATGATAAAACAAACAATTTATTCTTTGCTTGCTTGAGAGAGAAAGAGAGAGAGAGGGTTTTCACTTATAAGGGTAGCGGAAATCTTAGGCCCAATTCACAAAGAACGGACGTCGGGCAGAGACGTGGCGCGGACTTTTGTCTCTTCCGCGTCTCTCCTATTAAACTAACGGTCCAATTCACACAAAAGTGACGTGGCGGGGCGGTCGCCCTCCCTTTATTTAATAGGAGAAACGTGGAAGAGACAAAAGTCCGCGCCGCGTCTCTGCCCGACGTCCGTTCTGTGGGAATTGGGTTTTACAAACCAAGAGAATCAAAATGCACACGGTGTTCTCCGATACTTCACCACCACGCGGAACTTCGCATGTGGCAGGGGGCATGTGTCTACTATGCACTTACTTCTTTTGGATCTTGATTGTCAAATCACTACCAGCCAGCCTTTCTCCCTCCTGTTTTAGGAGCTTCCTGTAAATATCAGATGCGCAATCCGCTATGGCATTCAAGCTCTCCTCTGCAATCATCAAGTTAATCAGGTTATCTCCTCCATCTCTTCCACGAATATATAACAAAAGGAGAATGAAAGGTTTAGGATTATCCATGTCGCAATATCGGAATGTTTTAGTCCAAATCTATTATTAATATTAAATAACACAATTATTAGCTCTTGTTCTGTTTTGTCGGAGTCGGTCAAAATTTGACATAATTTGAGCTTGTAAATTCATCACTAACACACTACTATTGTGTGTGCAGATGTTCATCAAACAGTAAAGAGTTCTGTGCATGCGCCAATCAGAGAATGTCCATTGTCAACCATAATTTAGAGTTTTTGTTAGTAATATAGAAAAGTCTACATAAATAGTAATCATATGAGCCATTATATTATATAAATACCACGTAGCTCCGCTTGTACATACCTATTAACAATTAGTAAGGGCCTCAGCACACTTGGTATAGAAAGTCGTTGGTTCGAATTCCACCTGGGCGGGTTAAAATTTATTTCGTAGTGGGCCCAGGAAATGAATCTTGACCTTCCCAATATGGCTAGAATTGATTGGTAACCTGTAGGATAACCGGTCCTTCATGTCTTAGTTAGAGTACATAAGGACTGGCTCCCACAAAGCCACTGCTATCCAGCTCTATCTTGTTTGTCACATTCCGATTCTGGCAAAGTGGCCATGCCACCTCTCTTACTAGTTTGAGGCCTCTAACTATATCAGGTTCGGCTTGGAGATCATAAAACTTAGTTCTTACGGGTTAACCATTTGTGTCCTTCGTTCATCAGGACAAAAAATCTTCCTTTCAAGTTCCTTTTCATCGAATTTGATAGAATATAGGTATTAGAGGAGTAAGTAAGAACAGGTTCAAAGAAGGTCTTATACAACTAAGACTTTGTTTTCCAACAAATGAGCTTACTCTGCGTTTATTTCAAAAACCCAAAATAGCATCTGTTTGCTACAGCTATTCGACGATTCACTTCGGTGATGTCATTCGCATTCGTGGGGGTCAATTTAAGGATTCCAGATTAGGGATTCCTTAACCTTCTCTAATATACAGGGTCTAATTACTTATTGTTTCATCTTCTATTCCTTCTCCTCTTAATATTTATTTTGTTTTGATATCGTTCACAACCGGGATCATAGTACGTGTAGCGCTACTTAACCGATAAACGCTTTTTCCATCCCATTAAAGGAGGGAAATATAATATTAAGTTTATCAGCAAAGCCCAATAGTTTGACCGGTCATAAAAATACTGATAGCTCGACTCCTTAATAACTTTTTCATAGTCAAAATTTAAAAATATACACACTAAAGTATTACTTGGTCTTGTTCCCTCCTCGAAATAAAACTCAGATTTATTGAACCCTATATCTGAACTGACCCTCCTCAATGACGATTCTGGAGACCAGAATCAACGATGGTATTCACATTTCCCAGTTCCCTCATAAAGCTTGGAGCGCTTTGCTGACGTGGGCCCTTTTAAAATTAATAATAATGTGGTATGTTTGAAGTTTCTATTCGTGATTTTTTTTTTTTTTTTTACGTGAATACGTCTTTAAATTTGCTACCATGCGGAGGCAATCCAAAAAACCTAATGATAACAAAATCGGGGGATACAGTTTCCCGTTGTAGTTTCGAATCTATCCTCTACATCCAAAATTAAATTATACCACTGGATAGCTAAAGGATCAAAGAATTCATTACGATAAGCGTGAACAGTGCCGCATCGCGCGCGGTGGAAGGGTAAGCGCCGCAATTTTGAGGTAATTTTGCTGCGTATCGAGATTTGCAATTAATATAAAATTTGACTCGGAGAAGCTATGATGTTCGTTTAAGTTTTAATCGTCAGCTGTCGTAAAAATCTATCGATTGTATATGAAACATTAGTTTAAAGCAGTGACAGTAAACATAATAAGGTGTTAGAATAAAAAAATATTATCAAAAATATAAAAAGTCGGCCTAAATGCGTCAAAAATCTAAAACCAAATACAGAAAACGAAAGAGAACAATCGAATGGTAATAATAAAATACCATATGACCGAGCCAAGCAGTGCCGGGAACGTAAAAGTTTCTGATCAGCATTATTTCATACTTATTACCGCCATTAATGCACAAAGCTTGACCGCGCACTCTAAATACATCTTCTCTACCGATACAATCATCAACTGATCTGATTATTTGGCAATCAGCGAAACTGGGATGGAAAATTCCATCCCAGTTAATGTGCCTAGCTTTTATCTGAGATCATATTGTAATACCGCTAAGAACAGACAAATTGCAACTACCATACACCATCAGTAGCGGTATCATCATCAAGTCGCAAAGCCGGTGGAGTCGCCATATATCGCATCAATAGCTTCACTGATTGTCTATCAGTATTGTCTATATGTCTATTAAGTAAACGTAAACGCCAATGGCATCTTCAAATTCGTACTCGGGTGCGTAAATATCCACCCGGACAAAGCGTTAGGAGAAATTAAACTCTTTATGTTAAGATCGTTCTTAAAATATTCTAAAAACATCGCTAATATTATACCCGATTACGAGCCTGATCTTAATACTATCATATCTTAATATGATAGTTGGAGACTTTTATGTTCATGTACCTATCACAAAACCACTCATTGCCCGACTTCTAGCTCGGCGAGTTCAATTTTTCATATATTTAAACTTCTACAAAAACATTAGGTAATAACTGCATTGATTTAACGTTTACCAGAAATCTCGATGTATCTTGTATGCCATTTTTGTCATACTTTTCGTATCACAGACCTATTATTAATAAAGTTATATTATAAGTAATATTTATTTGTTTCCTTGCTTTAATCCTAAATATATAAAAAAAAATATATATATATTTTTTTTATTTAAAAAAAATTTAACCCAGTTAATAATGGCTGCTATGCGTGAAAAATATCATCAAAAATAAAATTTTCAATTTTCACTTTCACCGCGAATATTACTGAACAAATCTGTACTAAATATTAACTACATCATTTTCATAGTTCTAAGAAGGTTTAGCAATATTAAAATCTACTGATTTTTAATTTATATTTTATTAAAAAAGGTTAATATGTGGACAACAGTGCAGTATGAAAATTGACCGATAGGTGGGAAGTGCCATTCTACACGAGAGGTTAGAAAAGAGCTTGAAATCGATGATAAAATTCACTTATTAAACTATCAAGAAAATTATTAAAAAAGATTTAAATATGGTGTGCGATATGTGGATCTCAGTGAAGCTTGAAAATCGACCGATTGTGTATAGTGCCATTCCACAATAGAGTTAACAATGGTAAACTGAACCCTATCTGTAACGACATCTAAATAAATAATTTTTATAATTCTAGGAAGGTTTTGCAATGGTAAAATTTAGAATAACTAAAATTTAAATGAGAGGCAGGAACGAGGTTTGCCACACTGTCATATACTTTTATAGTTCGAAATCAACATATAACCAGATGAAATCAATAAAGTTATTTCTGCCGAATACAAATTATTACTAACTCAAAATGTAGATCCTTTGCTTTTTTATATCGTGTGTAAAAATATGATTCACGGGCCTTTTGTCGTAAGCACTGATAATGCAGTTTATTTTCCGCAAGAGTTTCTTAATAGTCTTTATCCATCTAATTCATACATTAAAGTTAAAAATTTTATGCCTAATGGTGCTTATATGTAATCTTCAACCACCTGATCAGTGCAATTATAACTAGATTAATAATTACTGCTATGCGTGAAAAATCATTGAAGAAATAATGCTCAACCACATGCTAAAATACAAGAATCTTATCGATAAACAAATAAAACTTTAATTTTTAGTTGAAATTATCTTTAGTTATGAGGGCGGGCGAAGCCGCGACGGGAATGCTAGTATATAAATTTTTTTTTTTTTTATTTAAAAAATATAACTCGTTGCATAATCGTAGTCACGTTCAACACACGGCCGTGTTCATGACACAGCCACACCCCTTTTTTTTCTTTTCTTTTTTTCTTTTTTAAATGTAAAAATGTAGTCAATGTTTGATCTCCTCTTTCGAGGGCCTTGAAACAAATTTCACGCTCAGAAAAAATGAAAGTCCTGCGATTGAAGCGTAAGATAATAAGAAAGATGCTAGTTTTAGTTATGATAGTTCATTACATTTTGAAATGATTAGAGATGGTTAGGAATGATTTGGTTAGGAATGTTAGAGGTGTTTAGGGATTGTTTGATTAGGAATGGTAAGGAATGATTAAGGGAGGTTAGAAGTGGTTATGGATGGTTAGGAATGGTTAAGGCTGGTTATTAGTGGTTGATTACACCACGCCAGGTCGAGGAAAATCCGGATCTTCGCACTCGTCAAAGCGGACCTCCCTGCCTGAATGAAAAGGAAAATTATCCCCACTTCATCTACGATTGAAAGGAGGTAGGCCCTACGCAATTCAACTTGAGAAGGCCTCCCTCCACACGCAGTTGACGAGTTGCCATCGGAGGAGGAGGACCAGCGATTCTGAGAACTAAGACCGGACGGTTGCTGTGGACCAGGAGGGCTGAACATGGCAGATCGGACGGATTCAGTTTAAAGAAGATTTGGGAAAAGTAGAACTGGCAGATTCAGCGTACCAGGAAGGCTGGACCGTCCTGCCTTCCGAAAGGAGAATGGTTTGGTTGGAGAAAGGTGCGGTCACTAAAGCGTGCTAAGCATTACCGAGCCGCAATATAGGATTATTCCCCTTAAATAAATAAGCCTAATTTTAATTTTCTAATGTAAATAAAACATGTAAATAATAAGTTTTATTGGCAACAGAGACATACATAAAACCTATATGTCGAACCCACTGCTGCAAAAAACCTTTCTGATTATTTCTGTTCTGCACCAGTTTGGATTTTGCCAGTCTCGTTCCACTAACCAGCAATGCCGTCGTGTGGTGGCCATCTGCTTTGAGTAAATGTAGTGCACGGGTGTCTTTATCGACGTTGAACACGCCTTCAACCTAGTACAGCATCGAGGACTGCTTTAAAAACCTCACTTCCAATTCCTTCCTTCAACATATCTACTCATCCTCCGTTCCTATCTTTCGGTTAGAGTATTTAAAACTAGGAGAGAAACACTTTATTAAGTGGTGCTGCCCATTTTAAATGGGTTGCAAAAAAAACACAGCATACTTAATCAATCCAAATATGACATACCAAAAAAAAACCGTAATAGTCATTATTTTTAAAATATAAGAATCTACATATTAAAATGATCAATCCATGCGGAATATAAAATAAAATTAAAACAAAATTTAAAATATTAAAAAGATAATATAAACCTTATTGATAACAATATAAAAATATAATATATAAAATAAATATAAAACTATTCACATAAATAACATAACTGTATAACTAATAACAATAACAATAACTATATAACTAATATCAATAACTAATAACAATAATAA
The DNA here is from genome assembly GCA_003667255.2 of Euschistus heros. Classification (NCBI taxonomy): domain Eukaryota; kingdom Metazoa; phylum Arthropoda; class Insecta; order Hemiptera; family Pentatomidae; genus Euschistus; species Euschistus heros. Next base: position 39,922 of record RCWM02001227.1, on the reverse strand, counting down.
TAACTATATAAAAACTAGGATAAACATGCAACATATATCTTATTCTACCCATTTTTCATTCATTGTATATACTTTCCATCTCTTCCCAAACCATCAGTTACCATATATGTGGTGGTGGATTATTCCCAGGGAGTCCAATATAATATTTTCCGCTAACACAGCCCTCCTTCATATCAATTCCCAGGTCTTCCATGAAGCTCCTTGTTCTATTAGGTATAGTTCCGCGAGCTCCGAACCATAGGCCTCTCACGTGGAATTCTCTCTCGCCGAAAGTCTCGCGAAACTTTTCTTTAAGGAAAGGGATGCATTTGTCATATATTCCCTTCTTTTCCCCTTTCCACTTTACCTGCTTGATCCGGATCGTTGCTTTCGAATCTAACCGTGGGATCTAGAATCAACGCTGAATTTCCTTTTCGTGAAAAAGCAACGATATCAGCGTATCGTGTAGATCCATCGGTATCGATGCAATACACCTCATCGAAGCAGGCAAAATCTTTCTCTTCAAGGGCCTCACTATTTCCTTTTTAACTCTGTGATGACGGCGTGTTATAAGGAGGGAGTTGTTGGGGCAAATTCCCAGCACATGTGCTGGTGTTTTAGACTCTCTGCCGCATTTGCGACAAAGGGACCCAACTTCTCTCTTCTGTTCGCTGACGCCTGGGACTCCACGCAGGGGTGCGTAGTTAATGTTAAGCTTAAGGGCGTTGGCCCATTCAGACCCGGATAGCACCTTCTTGTCGTATATGTAACTATTAGCTTTTGGGGTTTCTTTAAAGTGTCGAACACCAACGCCCTGCCACCTGCAACTGGCTCACTCTTCAAAGGCATTTTCTCTTAGCGACTGCCGTAGAGCTCTCACACTCCGGTACCCCTGATCAACACCCAATCTATCAGCGCACTCGGAGATTTCCGCTGTATAATCAAAGATAGATTGGAACAGAGCATCCGGCACGTAGGACAGTCGCTGGGCGATAGACCAATGCTGAAGAGGGGCCATAATCCCATTGACAACGCATCAGTCCCAATCCTCTAAACCTCCTTGGTGCATACAGCATCGCCGTCGATGTATTCGCTGGAAGACCAACAATGGACTTGACACTTCTCCGAATCATTGTATCGATTCCATCAAGCAGAGAAGGATGCAGCTTCGTCAGGGGTGCTGTTTTGAAGAGGGTATGTGAGACCCGGGAACAAATATTGATTAACAATATTAAGCTTTTGTTCGGGCTTGAGCAAACTGGACGTTATTAATTTGTCCAAATTACTATTAATCTTTGTCACCGAATCCTCGTTAAATATTAGCTCCCCCAGAATGTGCATCCAAGATACTTCACTGTTTCTTCTTGCTTTATTGTCCGGATTGCACTTCCATTCTCAAGGGAGAACATCGCTGATTGCAGCTCTCCTTTGTTTAATATTATTCCCACGCTTTTCTGTGGGTTAATTGCCAGACCTATTTCATCAAGTATTTTTTGGATGCTGTTGATCACTCTCTCATATCTCCGCGGCTCCCTTGTCTCGCGCCGACACAACCTGGTCATCAGCAAAGCCCGTGAGGACCACACTCTCTTGGTCACTCTTCAGGTTGTACCCATATTCCATAGAAAATTCATGGTCACAAAATTCACGGTACATATGGTCGATGGCCAAGTTAAAGAGAGATGATGACAAGGGGCCGCCTTGGGGTACTCCCCTTAGCACCCTGATCTGGCTTGTCCTATGAGCACCAACATTTATGCTAATCTTGTTGGTGCCTAGGAGAGCAGCAATTACATCCCTAAGATCCGGTGACACACCCCTAGCCTCCATTGAGCTAACTATATGGTCATGCCCAACATTGTCAAAGGCCCCAATCACGTCAAGAAAGGCCACCGCGCAATCCCTTTTTTGGCAGTGGCGTCCTTTATGATTGCAACTCGACAATCCTGGCGTTGACGTGAGTTTCCCGGAGGCCTTTAATGAACCTCTCTGATTTTTGCTAAAGGTGACCTGTTTCCTAAGCTCGCAGTCCAAAGCCTTTTCTATTATGCGGCGTACAATTGAGTAGATGGTGATAGGCCTCCAGGATGAAATAGCCTTAACTTCACCCTTACCTTTGTAAATCAGAATTGTACGCCCCTGACGAAGCGGTTCTGGTACATAGGCCACCCTCAGCATTATTTCCGCAATGGTCTTGATGATGTGAGAAACATCGAAATATTTCAACGTGCGGACTAATACTCCATCAGGCCCCGGCGATGTATCCAAAGATGTAGATTTAATTGCTCTTCTTATTGCTTGTATATCGATGGACATCAAATTTGGCCTCGGGGCAACACTTTTCATAATCCACATGTTTGCGGGAATTCGCATTTTCAAAGAGGTCTCTGCAGTGACGCTCAAATTCGGCTACCTTCAAAGGGCACTGCTTAGGAGCGTCGGCATTCATAATAGTTTGGACTACTTTTTTCCTCCTATTATAATAGTTATATCGTGCCAATTCATAATGATATGCTCCTGCCGACGGCTCCTGTCTTTCTTGTTGGCTCTCTGGGGATTCGTCACTTTCCCATGCACCCTTATCTGCCATAACTGTTTTATTTTTCTTCCTCATTTTGTAAAATTTAACGGCAGGTGCTGGGGGCCCGGTAATTCAGCATTAGCATTTTTCAAAAACTTGAGAAAGCTGAATACCGCTTCATCAAAATCCCCATTTTGAATTATGTCCCTTTTTTGTAGATTCTTAAAGGTGGCCGACCATTTATCAATGTCTTCTTTAGGGCCACAAGCCTTTCCCTCCTCATTGATCGGATTCAGTTCTGTTTTGAGTATACCCCTGACCGCTCTAAAATTTGCCTCCCTGGGATTAATGGAATATAATGGAAATAATGGGTTCCCAGACCTCTTTCTCCCTTAAAACTTAAACCACATATGGGCATGCTTTGCTTTCGGGGACCTGAGCAATTCCACTTCGATGTTCGGGAGGACAAGGCAGCACATCGTCAACAGGCACAGTCTTGCCTAACACTTGGCCGTCCTCACCCTCCCATTCCACCTTCACAAATCTATTTCTTTCACCTCCTGCGGTAGTTACAGGCACAATGGATGCCACCCACAGCCTCTTGGACCAGTCCCCCGGTTCTTGGAACCCATATCGTCTCACCATTTTAAAATTCTTAACTCTTCGCCAGCCGAATCCGACTCCATCACAAAAAAAAAAATTCAATCAATTTTACCGACGGAGACCACCACAATATACCCATATCAAATCAAATTTGAAAAATATATTACATTAAATTTATATTAATCACAAACAATACAATATTGCACGAAAACTAGGCTATGCCTATTTATAAATAAGTTAAAACTACAGCAGTATTTACAGACTCTATGATAGAATGAATAACAAATAAATATGACAATATGAACATATTCCTAAAAAAATAACTCTTAATAAATATTGATAAATATTTTTTTTAAAAAAATAAATAATAATAACATGTACAACACACAAAAACACAAACATACACATATACTTTATATAAATTATTCTACTGCCAGAAAATTTAAAAATAATAATAATAAGATAATAATAATAAATAAATTTTTAAAAAAATAATAATAATAATAGAAAAAAAAAAAAATTATAAAAATATATATATATATATATATATATATATATATATATAAATATATATAGAGTACGCAGAATAAATATTTTTATAAGGAGATACAACTCCCTTTAGATAGAGAAAAAATAATAATAATGATAAAATGTATTTAAATAAAAATTTTATATTAATAAGTAATAAAAATAAAGAAAAATTAATAAATAAATTTAGGAATTGAAACAACACAACGGAGCTAAAAAACCTACAATAACATATTAAACCAATCATAAAACAATGCGCATGGATGAAATAAACTTCTAATTACGGGGGAAAAAAAAAAAAAAAAAATATATATTCTATATATATATATATATATATATATAGTATATATATATATATATATATATATAATATATTATAATGATAATAATAAACTAATAAATACATTTAAAATGTTATTATTACTAATTAATTGATAGGAAAATTCGTTGGGCCGGTTCGGTGACAAGAGATAACAGCGAGCGAAGATGACACTACTGACCTTAAGGGCTCAGCTGACTGAGGGCCAGTATGATGGTGTGGTGGTAGTCCAAGAGCCGAGGCCAAATTTCATGACTTATTTGAAGAAAACTTTTAGACATACGGCCATTGAATGCCCACCCTCAGCAATTAATTTGGCACTTGTCTGCCAACTCAAAGCGGGGGCGTTTCAAAATGGCGACCTCCGAAAGGGGTAGCAAATATCAAAATATGGTATTATTTGAAGATGATTTATTTAAAGCAAACAAAAAACTGCAGACCCCCTAGGTGCCAAAAAAAAACGTTGTCTGCCAAAATTTGGAGGGGGCTTCGCACCGGCAGACAAAATTTCAAAATTCCCGTTTTTTTTTCAGTTCAAAAGTGGTGATTTGAAGACGATTTATTTGAAGCACACAAGAAACTGCATACTCCCTAGATAACAAAAAACGTTATCTGCCAAAATTTGGAGGGGGCTAAGCAACCGGCAGACAAAATTCAAAATCCTCGTGAAGGCGTCACACCGGCTAACAGTGTCACACAAACTCACATCCTTTTCGTTCAACATTGAACTTTTTGAACATGATTTCCTTTTTTATTTGATTTATAAGTAGTTTTTTCTCTAGAATAATTTGAGGAAATCTATTATATATTGCTTCCTACGCATGGTACCATATAATTATTTTAATATAAAATAATCTTGTTTTAAAATTTTAATGTTAAAAATACCAATTTAATATATATGTACAGTAATAATATAGATACCGGCCACATAATTAAAAAAGAATTAATATTTTAACTTGTAAAGTTATGATTATAACGAAAAATGTACCAAAAAACTGAGACTTCACAACAGTACAGAATTTTAGCGTGCTGACATTGGTATTTTAAATGCCTTTAAATCAATTTAATATATGGGTCTGATTGCAAATATAGACAGCTATCACTTGAGAGAAAAATAAATTTTGGATTAGACGAGTAGTTTTGAGGTTATAACGACAAATGTACCAAAAAACTGAGACTTCACAACAGTACAGAATTTTAGCGTGCTGACATTGGTATTTTAAATGCCTTTAAATCAATTTAATATAAGAGTTTGATTGCAAATTTAGTCAGCTATCACTTGAGAAAAAAGAATTAAATCGAACCAAAAGTTTTGGAGGTTATAACGAAAAATGTACCAAAAAACTGAGACTTCACAACAGTACAGAATTTTAGCGTGCTGACATTGGTATTTTAAATGCCTTAAAATCAATTTAATATATGGATCTGATTGCAAATATAGAAGGCTATCACATAAGAAAAAAAAATTTTGGATTACACTAGTAGTTTTGGAGGTTATAACGAAAAATGTACCAAATAACTGAGACTTCACAACAGTACAGAATTTTAGCGTGCTGACATTGGTATTTTAAATGCCTTTAAATCAATTTAATATATGGGTCTGATTGCAAATATAGACAGCTATCACTTGAGAAAAAAAAAAATTTGGATTAGAATAGTAGTTTTGGGTTATAACGAAAAATGTACCAAAAAACTGAGACTTCACAACAGTACAGAATTTTAGCGTGCTGACATTGGTATTTTAAATGCCTTTAAATCAATTAAATATATGGGTCTGATTGCAAATATAGACGGCTATCACTTGAGAAAAATAAATTTTGGATTAGACGAGTAGTTTTGGAGGTTATAACGACAAAATGTAGCAAAAAACTGAGACTACACAACAGTACAGAATTCTATTGTGCTGCCATTGGTATTTTAAATCCCTTCAAATCAATTTAATATATGGGTTCTATTGCATATATAGAAAGCTATCACTTGAGAAACATAAATTTTGAATTACGATTAGAATAGTTTTTTTGGAGGTTATAACGAAAAATGTACCAAAAAACTGAGACTTTCACAACAGTACAGAATTTTAGCTTGCTGACTTTGGTATTTTAAATGCCTTTAAATCAATTATATTAATGGGTATGATTGCAAATATAGACAGCTATCACTTGAGAAAAATAAAATTTGGGATTAGAAAAAAACTGACGAGTAGTTTTGGGGTTTTATAACGAAAAAATGTACCAAAAAACTGAGACTTTTTGGACAACAGTACAGAATTTTAGCGTGCTGACATTGGTATTTTAAATGCCTTTAAATCAATTTAATATAAGAGTTTGATTGCAAATTTAGTCAGCTATCACTTGAGAAAAAAATTTTGGATTAGAATTTTGGATTAGACGAAAAAACTAGTATTAGTTTTGGAGGTTATAACGAAAAATGTACCAAAAAACTGAGACTTCACAACAGTACAGAATTTTAGCGTGCTGACATTGGTATTTTAAATGCCTTTAAATCAATTTAATATAATGGGTCTGATTGCAAATATAGACAGCTATCACTTGAGAAAAATAAATTTTGGATTAGACGAGTAGTTTTGGAGGTTATAACGAAAAATGTACCAAAAAACTGAGACTTCACAACAGTACAGAATTTTAGCGTGCTGACATTGGTATTTTAAATGCCTTTAAATCAATTTAATATAAGAGTTTGATTGCAAATTTAGTCAGCTATCACTTGAGAAAAAAAAATTTTTGATTAGACTAGTAGTTTTGGAGGTTATAACGAAAAAATGTACCAAAAAACTGAGACTTCACAACAGTACAGAATTTTAGCGTGCTGACATTGGTATTTTAAATGCCTTTAAATCAATTTAATATATGGGTCTGATTGCAAATTTAGTCAGCTATCACTTGAGAAAAAAAAATTTTTAGTTTTGGAGGTTATTAGACGAGTAGTTTTTTTAGGAGGTTATAACGGAAAAATGTACCAAAAAAACTGAGACTTCACAACAGTACAGAATTTTAGCGTGCTGACATTGGTACTTTAAATGCCTTTAAATCAATTTAATATATGGGTCTGATTGAAAATACAGACAGCTATCACTTTACAAAATAAAATTTTGGATTAAACAATTAGTTTTGGAGGTTATAACGAAAAATGTACCAAAAAACTGAGAATTCACAACAGTACAGAATTTTAGCGTGCTGACATTGGTATTTAAAATGCCTTTAAATCAATTTAATATATGGGTCTGATTGCAAATATAGACAGCTATCACTTAAGAAAAATTAATTTTCGATTAGACTAGTAGTTTTGGAGGTTATAACGAAGAATGTACCAAAAAACTGAGACTTCACAACAGTACAGAATTTTAGCGTGCTGACATTGGTATATTAAATGCCTTTAAATCAATTTAATATATGAGTCTGATTGAAAATATAGACAGCTATCACTTGAGAAAAATAAATTTTGGATTAGACGAGTAGTTTTTGGAGGTTATAACGAAAAATGTACCAAAAAACTGAGACTTCACAACAGTACAGAATTTTAGCGTGCTGACATTGGTATTTTAAATGCCTTTAAATCAATTTAATATATGGGTCTGATTGCAAATATAGACAGCTATCACTTAAGAAAAAAAAATTTTGGATTAGACTAGTAGTTTTGGAGGTTAAAACGAAAAATGTACCAAAAAACTGAGACTTCACAACAGTACAGAATTTTAGCGTGCTGACATTGGTATTTTAAATGCCTTTAAATCAATTTAATATATGGGTCTGATTGCAAATATAGACAGCTATCACTTGAGAAAAATAAATTTTGGATTAGACGAGTAGTTTTGAGGTTATAACGACAAATGTACCAAATAACTGAGACTTCACAACAGTACAGAATTTTAGCGTGCTGACATTGGTATATTAAATGCCTTTAAATCAATTTAATTATATGGGTCTGATTGCAAATTTAGACAGCTATCACTTGAGAAAAATAAATTTACTTTAGACGAGTAGTTTTTTTGGGGTTATAAATGAAGAATGTAGCAAAAAAACTGAGACTACACAACAGTACCGAATTCTATTGTGCTGCCATTGGTATTTTAAATCCCTTTAAATCAATTTAATATATGGGTCCTATTGCAAATATAGACAGCTATCACTTGAGAAACATAAATTTTTAATTAGACGAGTAGTTTTGGAGGTTATAACGAAAAATGTACCAAATAACTGAGACTTCACAACAGTACAGAATTTTAGCGTGCTGACATTGGTATATTAAATGCCTTTTAATCAATTTAATATTATATATGGGTCTGATTGCAAATATAGAGTCAGCTATCACTTTTGAGAAAAATTTGGATTTTGGATTAGAACTTCACAACAGTAGTAGTTTTGGAGGTTATAACGAAAAAATGTACCAAAAAAAACTGAGACTTTCACAACAGTACAGAATTTTAGCGTGCTGACATTGGTATTTTAAATCCCTTTAAACCAATTTAATATATGGGTCCTATTGCAAATATAGACAGCTATCACTTGAGAAACATAAATTTTTTTTAGACTAGTAGACGTTTTTGGAGGTTATAACATAAAATGTACCAAAAACTGAGATTTCAAAACAGTATAGAATTTTAGCGTGCTGACATTGGTATTTTAAATGCCTTTAAATCAATTTAATATATGGGTCTGATTGCAAATATAGACAGCTATCACTTGAGAAAAATAAATTTTGGATTAGACTAGTAGTTTTGGAGGTTATAACGAAAAACGTACCAAAAAAACTGAGACTTCACAACAGTACAGAATTTTAGCGTGCTGACATTGGTACTTTAAATGCCTTTAAATCAATTTAATATATGGGTCTGATTGAAAAAACAGACAGCTATCACTTGGGAAAAATAAATTTTGGATTAGACGAGTAGTTTTGGAGGTTATAACATAAAATGTACCAAATAACTGAGACTTCACAACAGTACAGAATTTTAGCGTGCTGACATTGGTATTTTAAATGCCTTTAAATAAATTTAATATATAGGTCTGATTGCAAATTTAGTCACCTATCACTTGAGAAAAAAAATTTTTTTATTCGATTAGACTAGTAGTTTTAGAGGTTATAACGAAAAATGTACCAAAAAACTGCGACTTCACACCAGTACAAAATTTTAGCGTGCTGACATTGGTATTTTAAATGCCTTAAAATCAATTTAATATATTTAAACCAATTTAATATATGGGTCCTATTGCAAATATAGACAGCTATCACTTGAGAAAAAAAAATTTTGGATTAGAATATATGAGTAGTTTTTCACTTTGAAAAAAATAAATTTTGGAGGTTATAACGAAAAAACCACAAAAAACTGCGACTTCACACCAGTACAAAATTTTAGCGTGCTGACATTGGTATTTTAAATGCCTTAAAATCAATTTAATATATATGGGTCTGATTGCAAATATAGACAGCTATCACTTAAAAAAAAAAATTTTTGATTAGACTATCACTCGAGTAGTTTTGGAGGTTATAACGAAAAATGTACCAAAAAACTGAGACTTCACAACAGTACAGAATTTTAGCGTGCTGACATTGGTACTTTAAATGCCTTTAAATCAATTTAATATATGGGTCTGATTGAAAAAACAGACAGCTATCACTTGGGAAAAAAAATTTTGAACTAGTAGACGAGTAGTTTTGTAGGTTATAACATAAAATGTACCAAAAACTGAGACTTCACAACAGTACAGAATTTTAGCGTGCTGACTTTGGTATTTTAAATGCCTTTAAATCAATTTAATATATGGGTCTGATTGCAAATATAGACAGCTATCACTTGAGAAAAATAAATTTTTTGATAAGACGAGTAGTTCTGGAGGTAATAACGAATAAAATGTACCAAAAAAACTGAGACTTCACAACAGTACAGAATTTTAGCGTGCTGGCAACGGTTTTTTAAATGCCTTTAGATCAATTTAATGTATAAGTCTTATTGCAAATATAGACAGCTATCACTTGAGAAAAAAAAAAAAAAAAACGATTAGACGAGTAGTTTTGGAGGTTATAACGAAAAATGTACCAAAAAACTGAGACTTAACAACAGTACAGAATTTTAGCGAGCTGACTTTGGTATTTTAACTCCCTTTAAATCAATTTAATATAAGAGTTTGATTGCAAATTTAGTCAGCTATCACTTGAGAAAAATTTATTTTCGATTAGACTAGTAGTTTTAGAGGTTATAACGAAAAATGTACCAAAAAACTGCGATTTCACACCAGTACAGAATTTTAGCGTGCTGACATTGGTATTTTAAATGCCTTTAAATCAATTAATTATATGGGTCTGATTGCAAATATAGACGGCTATCACTTGAGAAAAAAAATTTTGGATTAGACGAGTAGTAGTTTTGGAGGTTATAACGAAAAAAATGTACCAAAATTGTCATCCAGGGTGTATGAAGTTTCTTGTGTGCTTGAAATAAATCGTCTTCAAATGGTCCACTTTTAGACCGAAAAAAAAAAAACGCGAATTTTGAACTTTGTCTGCCGGTGCTTAGCCCCCTCCAAATTTTGGCAGACAACGTTTTTTGTCATCTAGGGAGTATGCAGTTTATTGTGCGCTTCAAATAAATCGTCTTCAAATTGTCCACTTTTGAACTGAAAAAACGCGGATTTTGAATTTTGTCTGCCAGTGCTTAGCCCCCTCCAATGTTGGCAGACTACGTTTTTTGTCATCTAGTGAGCATGCAGTTTATTGTGTGCTTAAAATAAATCGTCTTCAAATGGTCCACTTTTGAACTGAAAAAACGCGGATTTTGAATTTTGTCTGCCGGTGCGACGCCCCCTCCAAATTTTGGCAGACAACATTTTTTGGCACCTAGGGGGTTTGCAGTTTCTTGTTTGCTTTAAATAAATCATCTTCAAATAATACCATATTTTTATATTTGCTACCCCCTTTCGGTGGTCGCCATTTTGAAACGCCCCCGCTTTGAGTTGGCAGAAAAGTGCAAAAATGATTGCTGAGGGTGGACATTTTATGGCTGTATGTCTAAAAATTTTCTTCAAATAAGTCACGAAATTTGGCCTCGGCTCTTGGACTATGGGTGGCGACAGGATCCGTCCGAGCAAATAGATAAGGGCTCTGGCAATTAAACTCGTCACTTCGTTCCCATCATATTATCTTCGCAGATCCTTTTCCAATATTCACCAAACTGTATATGCTTTTACTCCACCCTCCAATACTAGGCCTGTACCAAGTTTGGTCCTCATACGTAGCACTTAACCCGATCAGGTAAATGATTGACACAGAGCCGATCTAACACAGTCACCGGCCATAGCCGAACTCATAATACAATACATAATATAATATAATACAACCTACACATCCAACTTTCCTCAGACTACTGGTATTCCTCAAGATAGTATCTAGGCCCCATTCTTCATACACCTGATATCGCAACTCATCCGCATGCTAGCCTCACAACCTATGCTGATGACACCAGCGTGTTATCATTCAATGATGATCCATTTTTTGCATCCCAAATACTCCAACCGCACATCACTTCTCTTGAAGAATGGTGTCATGACTGGAGATTTAAGATAAATCCTAACAAATCTCAGCTAATAGCCTTTACTGTGTGTCGAAAACCTATGGCATCCAGACCTCCTGTATCCTTTAGTAAGACACCTTGGGTTTTATCTGTACAAGAGACTTACCTGGAACCCTCATAGTTTTATTTTTTGTTGTATTTACTATTTATTGTTATTTGCAACTGCAAACATTATATACAATAATCAGGGTTTGAAATCAATAATTATTTTTCCAAAAAATCATATAATAATTATTATATTTGATTTTTAATTTAAAAATCATTCCTGATTTATAAATAAAAATTTTAATTGATTTTTGATGTTTATTGATTTGATTAAAAATTATGATTACTCACTGAGTGAAATGGTATTGCATTAATAATAATGATTAATTTGCGATCAAAAAAAATTTTGATCAGAAAATAAAAATCACCTTTTACACAAAAATTGATTAATATGTTTGTATACAATATTAATGTACACAATTTCAATATTATATATATATATATAGAGAGAGAGAGAGAGAGAGAGAGAGAGAGAGAGAGAGAGAGAAAGAGAGAGAAAGAGAGAGGAAAGGAATTTTTTTTTTTTTTTTTTCCCCTCATCCTCCATTTAATATCATAATGATTTAAATATCATTCCGCCATCTTAAAACAGTTAAATAGTCTAATATTTAAAAAAAGTGTCCTTTTAAGGTCCACCATCTTAAAACCGTCAAATATTTAAAACAGTATCCTGGAGGACAACAATGGCGGAAGTTATCCTTTCGATAACTTAAAAAACCGTTAAAAACATATTATCCTTAAGGACGAAAAAGCTTATTCTAATTGTGGATAGAGAGAGTGGCCAAGACAATAAATAAATTTGAGAATAATGATTATGACATGTTAAGAACTACTCACTAGTAGAACTTCAATAAAAGTTCTATATTAGAAAGTCTCTTGGCCATCTTCATTCAGACGCCTCATTTCGTACTTTTCCAGATTTCTGTGAATTGGTTATTCCACCAAGACAAGACTCTTCACAAACATTACAATTGTTATTGTTATCAATTATGTATAAATTTTATTTTTGTTATATGCATTTTGTATAGTATTTTTGTATAACTTAAGATCTGTTCGTGCCTTAAAATGAAATTCAGGTTTAATAATTAAAAGTTGTTTCATGAAGAAATCTTATTCACGCATTTATTTAGTGGGCCTTCAAAAAGGGTACTATACTATTATATTAATTATTTTATTTTAGCACTGGACGTCTAGTGCTATGCTCTCATGAATATTTTTCTCCTCACTTGTAAGGAAAACGGATATATTTGCAAAAATCGGCAATTAATAAGAATCAATTTAAGAAATCATAAATTGTTTCATAAACCAAACGTCTTTTACATTTCATTTTATTTAATTTATAAACGCTTATCACACGAACCACATTCTGCTTCTAAGCAATGAATAGGCATACAGCTAATTGCAAGCTGTTCGTGGCCTACAGTAGTACATTTGAGCCTATCTAAGATGATCTTGTTTGCATGCTCAAATGAACAATACAGAGTCAATAGTATTTGATCTCTGACAACTTTTTTTTCCCTGTTCCCTATCTTACCATAACCCTATTAGAGGGACATGTTTTAATAATTTGTACATGCAACATGCTTCTAGCATATTACATGTATTCATTATAATTTATGTGTGGTATAAGATATTTACAAATTAGAAACATTGAGTAAAATTGTGAAGTTTTGTGAAGGATGGAAAACCTTTAAGGCGTCGAAAACTTTAAGTACCTGAGAAGTGTTATAACTTCAGGAAACTGAAGAGGATGACGAAATAAGGGGAGCAGTAAAAGCAGGTCTAAATATTAAACAATAAGATCCTCCCTAAAAATCTCAAAATAAGAGTATACCAGACAGTTATCAGGTCAGTTGTATAGCGGAAGTGGAAGCAGAACACTGAGTGATAAAAATAAAGGCATTCTAAATAGGGAGAAAAGGAAAATTACGAGGAAGATATATGGCCCGACAAAAAATGGAGATTAGAACAAAACCAAGAGCGAAGAGCAATGTACTAAGCTTGTTCCAATGATAAGAATAAAATGGCAAGGCTATGTTCAAAGGATGGAATCCCATAGAATGCCAAAAAAACGATTATTAAGGGTGACCGAACCAGTCAGGAGAGGTGACGAACAATGCCTAATAAGTATAAATAATTAATAGTGCTAATAATAAATAGAATATATGGAACACTGAAACTAAGGAATTCCTATTTTACTTCCTCCTGCCTGGCCAGAGCTTATTCTAATCCACTCTTTACAATGTGATGATGATGATCCGTGGCGCTACAGCCCAGCATGGACCTTGGCCTCCTCACTCTTTACAATGTAGCCATCCTTATTCCCACCTGGTTCTAAGGCCTTTATTATATTTAATCCAGTGTGTACTACTGTTAGTGTTTCAAATTTAGAGAATCTTCTTGTTATAAAAGTATTCGTACACCACATTTTTTTTCGGTAAAAGTACATGTAATAATTAATTGGACACCGAAAAACTGATGATTATTTTAAAAGCAGCATTGTGCATTAATTTTTACCAGCAAGGAATGAAAAACCCATACAATGTAATTTATGGAAAAAAAAATCAATTTTTTTAAGCAAAAAAATAGCGGAACACATCGCAAAAAAATACAATAAACATATTGCACCTCAAACTGTCAGAAATAGACTCCATGAAGAGTGTCAAGGAAAAAACCCGTCATAAATGGAAAAAAAAAAAAAAAAAAAAAAAAAAAAAAAAAAAAAGAAAGAAATGGAAAAAAATATTTCAGTTCGCCCCAGTAACATTCCAACAAACCACTCTCATTCAGATGAAAGCAAATTTAATATTTTTGGATGCGATGAAAGGAAACTTGTCAGGAAACAGAGGAGCAATTTTTTTTTTTTTTTTTTTAAATTGTAACCAGCTGTGAAGCATGGTGGAGACAACGTCAGAGTTTAGGATTGTCTGAGCGCAAGTTGGGTTGGTGAACTTATTATTTTCGATAGAATTTTAATGTAGAAAAGTATGTTAACATGTTGCGATGCAGTTAATAAAAAGTGTACGAAATTTAGGGATTGAGGACAGTAATTTGTTTCAGCAGGACAACAACACTAAGAACACTGCCAAAACAAAACAAAGATTGGCAGCTGTAAAATGTTCCTAGGATTTGTCTTACACCACCACAGTCACTGGACATTTAGTCCAGTCAATGAAGGGTGTACAGTGCATGAAATATGCGATAATGTTTGAGTGGTATATACGATAATGATAATGGGGGGGTAGGTAACTGTGGGGGGGAGAGGAGACGTTCACTTTTTTTGGTTTTTCAATTATATCTCGAAAATAGTTGGCTGTAGAAAAACATTAAAGCTAATTACATTTTCTATGAAATTGATTCTATATAAATTTGTCGTAATTCTAACGGTTTTCGAGATTGGGACACAAAATTGGGACCTTCTCCTCTCCCTCTCACCCTTAGCTCATCACCCAAGGGCGAGGACTTTTAGAATACTTACCTTCTAACTACTCCTAACGAAGCTGTGAAGTCAAAAATCATTGCATATTTCATACACTTTACACCCCTCATTTCAGCACTCTTTAACTGGGGTCGCACTCCTTTGCGAAAACATGTTTGTTGGTACTCATTTGGCTACATTCCAAAACTGTTTGTCAGATCTGAAATTTCTTTGTTTCGACTAAAATCTGGTTAAATTTACTATCAGGCCCTTATATGAAATTTTGATTAAGTCATTATTCATTCAAACCAGCCCACTGAATATTTCAATATCGTCATACTTTGCTAAAACATACATATTTGGCGTTCAGGCTTGGGAGTATTACGGGACTTAATCAAAATTTCATATATAGGGCCTGATAGTCAATTTAACTAGATTTTAGTTGAAAAAAAGAAATTTCAGATCTGGCAAATAGTTTTGGAGTTATAGTGAAAACTATGCCAAAAAAAACTTGGATTTCAAAATAGTAAGCAGTTTTTAACATGGTGGTATGGGTATTTAATGGGGCGTGATCATAATTCAATACATAGGTTCTTATAGTAAATTTAACGAGCATTCAGATAAAAAAACATAAATTTCGGATCGAAAAATTAGTTTCGGAACTGTAGCCAAATGAGAACCAACAAACATGTTTTCGCAGAGAAGTGCGACCCCAGTTAAAGAGTGCTGAAACGAGGGATGTAGAATGCATAAAATATGCGATAATTTTTTTCTTCATGTCTTTGTTGACATGTTGTTGTTTCTTCAATTTTAGAAATAAAAAAAATGTTTACCTCATGTTTTGTTAAACATTTGCTTCAAATACCAGAAACGTAGATATGAAATTAAAGTAAATTTAATGATCAACAATTTTGATTCTGTCATTTTTTCTGAGAAACGATTGTGGAAGGTACTAGAAGCAAAAGTTTGACAAAAAGGGAGGTAACATTTGTTTTTTCCCGAAAATCACCGATTTTCAATAACGAATATCTCGAAAACGGTTAGAATTACAACAAATTTATATGAAATCAATGATTATTTGTAACATATTTTACAAGAACCAACCATTTTCGAGATATAATTGGAAAACAAAAAAAATTGAACTTCTCCCCTCCCCCCACCGTTAGCTCATCTCCCCAGGGGCGGGGACTTTTAGTATGTTACCCTTCTAACTATTCCTAACGAAGCTGTGAAGTCAACAATTATCACATATCTCATGCACTCTACAATGTGTTTATTGACTGGACTAATTAATCCATTTGAAAATCTATAAGCATTACTTAAATCGGAACTAAGAAAAATCAGGTGCTCATCATGGAACGACCTAATTTTCAATCTCCAAAAAGCTTGGGCAGAAATCGACCCTTAGGAGACCTACAAAATTGTTAAACCAATGCCTATAGTGCAAGAGCCCTTCAACCTCAGACCTTCGTTATTTTATAAAAGATGAAAATTTGTCATTGCATGCTCCCAATACAGCTACTAACGATGGTCCATCATGAAGTTTGGGTTATCGTGGCCTTGGCAGGTAAACGGCACTAAATGTGTGTAATATACCAGCCGCCTATATTCATCAAATAATATAGCGTATTTTTTTATATTTACTTTAGAATATTTTTAAATATTACTTCATTTAAAGTCATTCACTGCCACTTTAACTTCATAGTTCCATATAAACTTATTGATGTTCCAGTCTTAAACAATCATCGAAATATAGGATTCGGCGGGATAAGAGGTATCTTGCTCATAGTGTGCACTATCACTTGCTAATAGTGTGTTCAGTGATGCTATTCACATCTAATTTTTTTTTAACGAATTTGATTGATGTTTTCAGTCATTCAAGTCTTCGACCAACTTCCATTTTTGTCATTGTCAGAAAAATAAATGGAAAGAATAATTTTTTTTTTTTTCACTATTGTTTGATTTTTTTTTTTTTTTTTTTTTTTTTTTTAAATCAAAACAAAACAGTTGGAATTATTTAGTTTTTGAAAATCAAAAATACATTAGCTGCATTCTAGAGCACACAAACTTCCTCAATATAGACAACGCAACTCCAGCTTACCAAATCATTCAAAGTTGAGATTTATTGGTTTAAGTTTAATAGAACGACTGGTAGAAAACGATTTAGGAATATAAAAAATAGGATTTTGAATTTTGGTACAAACTGATTACTTGATAACCCAGATTCCCTGAATTTCTGTAGCATTTTCTATGTTTTAATAATAGAGTTCAAAACATATTATACAACTCAATACATTTTCGCTCGCATTTCACTATCTTTAACTGCCTAATTTATAGTTTATAGATGTAATCTTAAATTTATGAATGGTGATCAAATAAATAAACAAATGTTTCTATTCGATTTTCCAATCATATTTAATCAGTTGTCAAACATAACCTTCCCTCTAAGATAACAGTTTTGTAATGTTTATGATCAGGCAGGGGTAATATATTGAAATCTTTCCGTTTTCTTCAATGTCATGTTACCAATTTGTAGAGTGACCAAAATCTTCGTTGCCAAAGGGAATTACAATGTTGCTTACAGGTTTGTAATACCTATATCTCTCTTATTTATGAAACAGTGAAGCTAAGCCATTGAGCACTCCTTCAACATTTTATATTCCTAATTTATTACTGTCCATCACCATTTATTTAATTTTGAAAATGTTAGTGGTGCACCACTACATAATATAATATTCATGGATTAGAAAAGCTTAAAAAAAATTAAATACTTAACAATGTAATTAGCATTACTTAATGGATAACAGGCTGTCATATTGATATGTGTATACATATTTTGAATGACTGTCGTTGGGGGTTTTAAATATTTTAATTATTTATATTATAAAAACTATAAAGTTGTATCTTAAAAATTATGTAACTTATTCCCGCTTGTTTTTATAATTACAGTATTTTCAACTTTGGATTTGGCTGTTTGATAATGTTGAATTATTGTTACTGTCCACTGTTATAATGTAGATAATTTAATTTCTGTTCATGTTTAAAATATTTTAACATCTTTAACTCAGACTACTGCTATTTAGTTTCCTGTTAAAATATCTGCATCACTGAAATAATTTTTCTTTGTTATGATGGATGTATAATGTCTTCTACTCTGTATGTCATTGGGAAACCCTCCTCCATCCAACCCTCGATCCTCAGGATCCTCCTAGCATTCTCTGCTACGCCTTTCATCCTCCTAATAATGATTGTTGTTATATTTTCTATTTCATTAATTGCTTAAAACAAGATTCATTTGGAGATGTTTGCAGTTAAACTAGATAAAACTAAATTGGTGGAAGTATATAAATTATTATATACTATTATATTATTATATTCTAAAGAAAATATATCCATTAATTTTTATTAAGAAAATAAAGATCTTTATTGTGTAAAATTGGAAGAAATACTTATATTTTAATATATGGAATGACAGATTAATATACTGTGTTCAATGTTCCTCAAAAAATAACAAATTTATTCATATTATTAATGTATTAACTTTTGTTTAATATACGCTCATTTATATATTTTGACTATTAATTTTGATTTTTAAAAATATTTATACTTTGCTTTATATGAAAAATGTTTAAGCATGTATTTTTCTCACAAAATTATTTATTTGATTATTGCATTTTCATCATAAAAGCACATCAGATGAATCATCTGGACCTCATGTTAATAATTTTATGACACAGTGTTATTATTGTTACAGTTCTCATACAACAGTTTTGCTTATTAATCTTGGATTTGTTTAAGTTATCTTTGTCTTGAAATTTACCAAATATTGTATTGTCTATTGATTAGAGCCTAGCATAGGCAACTGACTTGATAGCTGTGTTATTACTATAAAGATTATGGAACCCTCAGCTCTTACTTCTCTGTGCCAATTTATCACCACAAGAAATCAGAACATTTCTTATTAAAGTGGGAAAGCTCTCAAGGTAAACTCGTAAATGAGGGCTGTTAAATACTCCTTGATGATTACTTCTGAGGTGAATAAAGAAAAAGAAATAACCAGTTTTAAGTGGTCAGTATTTTTTGAAATTTTTTTCTGCTTAGTTCCAGTGTTGTTATTGGTATCTATGAGGGTCAATGCTTGCAATACTTTCGAAATAATATTCAGTCATTAAATTCAAGTAATTCTGTGACATTACTGGAAAATTGTGTTGAGCAAATATTTTGAAGAACTAAATTTCTAAATGTAGTATCAGTCTGTTATCACCCATCTATCCCCTTTTTCCTTACAGAATACCTTATCTCAAGTTGTATAGGGTTTTGACTCGCCATCAACTTTTTCCATCATTTTTATGATATAGCCTTATCTCCACTGTGGATAAAACAAATCCTATTGGGGTTTTTTTACCTCTGGAACGAGTAGAAATCGACAGCTATGAAATGTAGCATTAATAAGTTCTTTATACAGGGTGTCCCGAATTTAAATGGCAAAACTTCAGGAACTTATAGGGGACCGAAAAACTAAGACAAAAAGTCCTTTAGAGATTTGATCGTTTTTGCTTAGTTCTTGAGAAAATCGCAAAAAAAGAGACAAAACAAGTTTTCATTTTTATACTTATTTATTTATATTTATGTTATGTTCTTTTTAATGTAAATATTGCTCAAAATGTTGTCCTCTTGCACCAATGCAAGCATTACATCTAGCACTCACCAGATAAATTGCAGCTAAACATTGTTCTGATGATATTTGGTGCACTGCATCTATGATTTGGTCTCTTAATTGCTCTCTTGAGTTGATTGACAGTGAATAAACTTTCTGCTTCAAGGTTCCTCATACGAAGAAATCCGTGGGTGTCATATCAGGTGATCTGGGTGGTCAAGGTACTACTCCTCCACGTCCAATCCATCGTTGTGGATAATTTATATCCAGCCAAGCTCGAGCAACTCTGCTATAATGAGCTGGACATCCATCAACTTGGAACCACATTTCAATCCGCTGCTGTAAGGGAATGTCATCTAAATAATTAGAAAAGTCGTTCTCCAAAAAATGTGTAAATGTGATACCATTCAATCTTCCAGGTAAAAAATATGGACCCACCAGTAATCCGTTCCTAATTCCAAGCCAAATGTTAATAGCAAATTCATGCTGAAGCATGTTCTCTCTAATAGCTCTGGGATTTTCAAGAGCCCATGCATGATCATTCTTTGATTAACAATTCCTCCTCTTGTAAAGGTAGCTTCATCGGTCCATATAAATTTTAATGGAAATAAATTATCATCGCGAATTTTGTCAAGAATCCAGTTACTAAAATTCAATCTCTTGACATAATCTTGAGGTAATAAATTCTGAACTTTTTGAAGATGGTATGGGTAGCGATTATCACCTTTCAAAGTTCACCATATTGCTTGCTGCGATATTGCTACTGCAGCAGATGCTCTTCGGATGCTAGTCTCAGGATTGTTATCGAAGTGGCCTTGAACGCAATTTCTTCTTGGATAATCTGCTCTTATTCTTATTGCTACCTGGAATTGGTCGCCTTCATTACGTATAAAGAATGACCCAGTCTCTCGTAGTCTATTAAAAGTTAACGAAAAGACTCGTCGATTAGGCACTCTTCTATTTGAAAATCGACGCACATACTCCCACACCGCTTCTAAAGCATTACCGTTACAGAAACCATACACCAAAATCATATCATCATATTCAACAATAGAATATGTATGCGGCATTGTGGCTGATGCTGTTCTCACAAAAATATCTGAGTAACTGACTAAAGACTGATTTAGGAATTATAATTCTAGAAGGAAGCCAAAATGTAAACAAATAAAAGAATGTAAAGGATAACATTAAGTGTTTACATATCTCACTGCCTAGCCTGACAAACTTTGAAAGGTGATAATCATTTTTGTAACATTTTTGTTTCGTTTATTTTTTTGCGATTTTCTCTAAAATTAAGCAAAAACGAGCAAATCTCTTTGCTCTAAGACTTATTGTCTTAGTTTTTCGGTCCTCTATAAGTTCCTGAAGTTTTGCCATTTAAATTCGGGACACCCTGTATATACTACATAAAAATAACAGTGGAACCATAAAATGTTAACATGAGAAGTAGTTGTATAACATTGAAAACAAGGTCATTAGGCCTCCATGGTTACTATAATATAGTCAGTAAGGATTTGGAAGAGGTACATAAATATAAGGATTGATAAAAATCATGATTTAACAAAAAATTATTTTTTTTTAATTTAAATATATTTTTCAAAAATAAAATAGAGTATTTCACTAGTTCTAGTCATAGTCAAAGAAGGATTTTCAACTACACATTTTGTTAGAAGATATATTTAGTTGCACATTTAGATTCAGAGAAGTTTCTTCTATTGAAAGTAAAATTGACAAATGTGATGAAATTTCAGATTAAGTTTTATATTTTTTTTCAAATAACTAATTGTGAATTATTTTATTTCAGTACTTCTATTTGTTACCATCAAAATAACAGCCACACATGGAATATATACTGCTAGTGTAGAAAGTATTGGAATACCAACAAAAATTTTGATTTTACTCATTTTTTTAACTAGAATAAATTTCTGGAGAGTACACAACTTGTACCAATATAATGGGTATAGACTATAGATTAAATATATATGGAAGAAATCATGCCATTTCAGCTATATCCAGAATTAATTATATTAATATCGGAAAATTATGGAAAAACATGCACCAAACATATTGGAACACTATAATATTGATGTATAAAAGAAGGGGATTACTGCGGATTATCCCTGTTGGTGTGAATGGAATTACAGCCAGTGGCCTTAGGGGCACTTATCACACCCTATGTAAGTTTACTATCATTCATTTTTTTAATGATGGGATAAAAAGTAAAAGGAATTCCTGCTGAATTACAAAAATAAAATAAACAGAATCAATAATGAGTGCAAAAGTTTGTGTGAAATATAGAAATTTTTAAACTTAATTCACGTTGCCATCTCATATATCATAAAGAGGAAGAGTTTAAGAAAGTTTTATGGTGCAAAACCTCGTTTTGGGTACCCAAAAGTTCTTTCGGCATCGGATTAACGGTTAATTATTTGGAAAATCCGTGGCTTATTGCTTTAAAAATAGCCGTTGAAGCACATTTTATGAACAGACAGACAATCAGTGCTTGTATTGTTAGAAATAAACATAGAAGAAACAATTTGCATTGCCAATCAGCACTCAAGAAATATTTTGTATGTAAACTGGACGGAAAGAAAAATGAAATCTTTATGTAAAAGAAAATGTTAATCGCCTTATTGACTTTATGGAGTAGGTGTTATTTACTGGCAGGTTCAAAATAGATCGTTTTTTGACTAAGAAGTTGCCGAAATGTGTAGAGGAGAGCAAATCAAAATCAAGAACTTTGTGCCTGTTATGAAGTAGGTTTGGGGGTGTGTGGTTGACCCTAGGGTGAGGAAGTTGAAGTTAATTGATGGGATAATTAAATATATCAAATATAGAGGAATCCATAAAAACATTAGGTTGAAAAATTATACCTAACAGGCTAAATAATCAAACTTATGAACCTGGTCGGTATTTGTGATTCTGATATTGATATTTTTATACTATCCCTATCCCAGTCTCGAAAAAGAATATCTGTAGTTTTTAAGGTTCAAAATTTGTAATTTTTTCTGTTCACTATTGAAATTTTCATATAATTTTTTTTTCTCTCTCTCTCTTATTTACATTTTTTTCAGTCACTTAAATAAGCAAATGAGAGAAACAATAATTAATGTGCACGAATATGCTATATGCTATATATGCTATATATATATATATATTTTTTTTTTTTTGTTTATGTAGACATTCAGTTTTATTTTGATTTGATTTTTTTTATGTGTGAAGTATATTTTAATAGTTATGTACAAATACTAACAATAGAGCCAGTTCATTATTATTTTTGATTGTTACAGGTACTGCCCTGCTGGCAACCCCAAACAACCAACATGCGGCACTCTTCCAATGCTTACCAATGCAGCTCATTGACGATGGCGGAGATCAACAAGTTCCACCAAACTTTTTACCAGCGACCCGACAAAACAAATTCAAGATGCTTTCATCATGAAATACTTGAGCCTCTCTCAATCAAACGTCCTCGGAACAATGGAACCCGGGAACCAAAACAGTGAGTGTGAAATACTTTATTCGTTCAATGACAATACCGTTTCCTGTATGTAGAGAAGCATTCCTTGGTGTGCTAGGGATAACCAAACACAGAGTTAATGCAGTCGTCAAACATTTCAAGGTATCTGGTACTATGCCTAGAGAAAAAAGAGGGGGAGACCGAACCTCCAGATTATTTGGGGAAAGGAGGAAAGCGGTGTTGGCCTTCATTAAAACATTCAGGTGCATCGAATCTCATTACTGTCGGAGTAAATCTGCCGTGAGGCATTACCTTGGTGGTAATTTGAACATTAAAAAAATGTGGCGTATGTACAGTAGTGGCAGAGAAGAGACTGCCCAGGTAACAGAGTCGTTTTTCAGAATGATTTTCAACACAAAATTCAACATTGGTTTCGGGTCACCGAGAACTGATGTGTGCTCAAAATGTCTTGAAACAAAAGAGAGGTGAAAACAGCTAAGACTGAAGAAGAAAAAAACCAACTTTTAACTGAATATAGGCTACACAAACTGCGAGCTTCGGCATTTTTTTCCCTTCTTAAAGAAAAGAAGGGGGTTTGCTCACTTTAAGCTTTGATTGCCAGAAGAATTTTGCTCTACCTAAGATCCCCGACCAAAGTGTGTACTACAGTAGGCAGCTGTATCTATACAATTTTACGATTGTTCAGGGCTCAAGCTGAGATTTATTGACAAAAAGTAACGTATTCATTTACACTTGGGGAGAACACGAATACCCAAAAAGTTCGAATGAAATTTCCTCAGCGTTATTCCACAGGCTACAGAATACCGATTTCACCGGCATAACTGTCCTCAGATGCGTGGCTGACGGATGTGGAGGCCAGAATAAAATACCACGATAATGTTCATGCTGCAATATTGGATGATTCGGTATGCCCCTGCACAACTGAGAAAAGTGGAGGTCATTTTCCCAATTCCGGGCATTCATTCATCCCTCCAGATCGGGTTTTTTGCCCAAATAGAAAAGAAGGTCAGGAAAATCGAAACTGTCGTTCAGCCTTCAGAGTTTGAAGATATTCTTTTGGAAAGTGGAACGGTTTTCAAGCCAGGGAGGGACTACACGAATCGTGATGGAAGAGTGCCAGTAATGCCCTCCTTAAACCCCCTGCACAATGGCACTTCAAATTCGCCCCAACGAAGAGATTCTTTATAACAAAAAAAAAATAAAGTGCTAGTTCAAGGGAGGTTTTCTACAGATCTGAGGTTGGGGCAAGCAAGTCTGTCGTGAAGAGCAAAAGAAGCATCACAGCCAGTAAAATTTCGGCCGTGGTTCCAGGTACTGTGGTGAAGCCTCTGAAACTGCGCGATGTCCAAAACTTATTGGCAAAACATTTTGGGCCCAACTGGGAGAATGACGACCGTTTAATTTTTTATAATGCAATTTGAAATAATCATCCAATGCCGAAAGAACTTTTGGGTGCCCGTACACATCTTTACACCATAAAACTTTCTTAAACTCTACCTGCTTATAATATATGAGATGGTTACGTGATAGGAGTCGCGGTAGATCAGTGGGTTAGGCACTTAACTATCATGCTTCTGTGCCCAAATACAAGCCGACTGAAGGCAGAAGATTTATTTTCTGTTTCTTCTGACATGGCTCAGATTTGAGCTCGGGAGACCCTCCTGGGGCATACCCAGCCTCCTTTCACAACCATTGGCTTAGAAACAGTACAACCTTACCTAAGTAATGAAGCCGAGACCCTTCATGGGTTGTAGTGGCACAGGGTTTTTTTTTTTTTTTACACAACTTAAGTTTAACAAATTTTGTATTTCACACAAACTTTTGCACTTATTATCGATTATATTTATTTAGTTTTTGTAATTCAGCAGGAATTCCTTTTTCTTTTCGTCCCATCGTTAAAACAATTAATGATATATATATAAGATCTAATAAAGTATCCTTAAGACCACTGGCCATAATTTCACCCACAGCACAGGAATAATCTACAGCAACCCCCTTCTTTTATATATCAATATCATAGTGGTTCCAATATGTTTGGAACCGGTTATTGTTAGTTCAATGTTATTGTTAATCAAAATGACATAATTTAACACCATAGAACCTCTATGAAAGTTCATATTCTAATGAAAAGGTACATATCTCATAATCGAGAAGTTGGTGAAAATTATGTTTCCACAATAATTCCTTAAGAATGCTCATTAAATATCACTTAAAAATGCTTCTTCCTAAAAAAAAGATATGTAGGATACTATTTGAGAAAAATATTTTTAATATAGATATAAATAATTATTTTAAATTAAAAAATTTTTGAAATAGCCCACAGTTGGTGAGGTGACCATAGCTTGTCACTTATATAGAAATTTACCTTATGTGGAATAAATTATCTTTAAACAACTTACCAAGGTAATCCCAAAAGTAAAGTCTCCAAGGCATTAGAAGCATATGTGAAACTGTTGGAAACTTTAAACAATTGAAGGATATATTATTGGCATGATAAATTTTGTTCTTGCCACTAGAAAATAAGTTTTCAATGGTAAAATAAAAATAAATAAAAAATGAGGTGCTTATTAATTTTATTACTATAGGTCATACTTTTGTAATGTTATTACTCTAACTTATTTACATTATAAAAGCTTTATTTACAGAAGAATACATAATCAACCAATCCGGAATTATATTCAATCTCTACAAAGGTACATATTTTCATCTTACTATAATTTTGTTAAAAATTATGAAACCAAGGTGGAACTCAAATTTCCTGCTGCATTTCAAATCTATCGAGTTGTGAAGATTGGTTTGCAGGTAAATATGTTCTATTTTAAAAGGTTTTAGACATACATATGATGTATGAATTGTATCTATTTGATGAATGTATTAAATTTAAGCAGGTATATCAAAAAATGTTTAAATCAATTTGCTGTCAAATTCAAATAAATATTGATAGGACATGCAAAGATAAATAAAATATGAATTACTGTTTAACCAGAAATTATCATAAATATATTATTTATTTACTTTAAATATAACTGAAGTTCTTCCCTTCCTAAAATGTATTAGTTCTAGGTACCATTTACATTTAGAATTATACAATAAGATGAAGCGTTAGTTTATTTCAGGACTTATTCATTGATATGAAAGAATTTGTACGAGTCGTACGAAAAATAAATGCTCATGATAAAAACTTAGAATGTTTGACCCGAAAGGAACTTGAACTCTATATTCAAATGCCTCATGACATGCTGCGTGTTGCTCCAGTTCTTCTCATTTCGGCACTACCATTTGCCAACTACATTATGTTTCCTTTAGCGTAAGTTCCATTTGTCTGGATTACTTATTTAAATTGCTACACTATTTATGTAATGGCTATGTTTATTATTTTGTTGTAGGTTTATTTTTCCCAAGCATCTTCTGTCAACACATTTTTGGTCACTTCAACAAAGAATACAGTTTGCTGTTATTGATCAGAAGCATAAATTGAAATATTATAAGCCAGTATTTCGATCACTTCAGGCAAAACTCCATCTTTTAAAGAAAGATCCTATTTTTCCATATTGGTCCAAATGTATAGCACTTCTTGGAAGTGGTCTTCATCCCAAACCAGAAACAATATCAAAATGTATTCCTCTTTTTGGTTACAACAATGTATACCATTTAAAAAACATAAGCTCAAGCCATGCAGTAAGAAAAATATATATAATATAAAATGCTTCTTTATTTGATTTTTTTTAAATTGAATAATTTAAGTAATATTTTATTTTTAAAAATCATATAATTATAAGAGTTGAAAAATGGTACACTTCTAATGTCATTTATTGAATATTTTCAGCACTTTTTGTTGAAAATGCATAATATGTATGGATTCTGGAGAAGAAAATATAGGCTTTCAGAAAGAGCTAAACTTATCCAGCTAATGGATCTTGCTATTATTAGGGAAGGTGGAGTATCGAAAATGGCGCATGATGATATTCGTATGGTAATTCTTTTATAATATATTCCATAATTATTTTTAATTCCTTATTCCACATACAAAATTTTCAAAACATCAGCACTTTGTTGTTAATGAAAATGCCATAAATTCAATAAAGACTCGATAGTGATAATAGTACATCTAGGAGAACAGCCTAAAAATAAATATTTATGAATCATTAGAAATAATACAATTGTTCAAAACCAATCCAAATTTTTATTTAAATGACCAGATAAACATTTCCAATTGCACCATTTCTTTTAATCACATTTCAACGCTTCCCTCATTCAATTTCCAGTTCCTTATTAATTAAGGAACTAAAGAAAAAAATGATTAACTAAGAACTAGAGAAAAAAAAAAATTCCTTAATGGCTTCATTTAGACAATTTATTTGATTCATTTAGCCAATATATTTTTTATATTAAAAAAAAAAAATATATATATATATATATATATATATATATATATATATATATATATATATATACACATATATAAAAAAGCAATAATTAAAATCATGAAATCCTTCCTAAAAAGTTATTTTAGTAGTGTTTTTTTTTTATTAAGGCTCTACAACCCGGTGACAGGTCTTGGCCTCTTCCTACCGTTTCCTCCGTCACGGTCCCGTGCAGATGCGATCCAGTTCCTCACTCCCAGCATGTTTTTACACCTCCGAAAATTCGTAGAAGAACTTTTCTTTCAAAAAACATGAGCTCTTTGGATAAACTCTCGGCTACCTTGGATACTGCCCCGCATTCTGATCCATACAGGAGTATGGTACCAAGGTTTTATAGAGGTGGAGTTTAGTCTTCTTAGTGGGTTTTTACAACTTCTAATTAATAAATTCTACGTAGTTTTTTTTTTTTTTTTTTTTTTTTTTTTTTTTTTTTTTTTTTTTTTTTTTTTTTTTTTTTTTTTTTTTTTTTTTTTTTTTTTTTTTTTTTTTTTTTTTTTTTTTTTTTTTTTTTTTTTTTGAAACCGGCTATGGTGGCACCTCAGCCAAGAGGCTCATTGTGCCTATGCCGTTTTTTTCCTGTACTATTTAGTACAGTCCTAGTGTTTTCATGTACCCTATTATGCTAATAGGGTCAATGTCCACACTCGGATCTAGGATGATTTCTTCCCCAAAGTGAAGAAATCTCCTCCTTGCCAATATCTCGCATTCGCATATGATATGGTAAGGCGTCTCATCCTAAGTAGTTAATTAAAGTAGCTAATTTTTCTTTGAAAATTTGCTTAAAATAAATATCTAATCAGAAAATATCAAATAAATTTGGACTTATTCAGTCCTGTTCCGATGAATGTTTTTATCCACCATCTCCGTTTTTTTTTTTTTTTTTTTTTTTTTTTTTTGCAATTTTTTCATGGTTATGTACACATACTTATAATATGTGTAGGCTGCAATATCAACTGCTGTAATCAGAACTCTCAGATCCATCTTCATCAACTTCCAATAAAACACTAGCTTTAGCTTATATAACTGAACTACCCAACTTCTACAAAGCTCGCCTTCCCTCGTCCACGAACCACTAGGCAAGTGTGTACTTGCACCATTCGTGTACAGCTCACTTCCACTGGGCTCGGGTGGCCTCGTTGACAAGCGCCTCGTCGAGTGTGTACTGCCGGCATTAGATCTCCTCAGGTGAGTGCCAATATATTTAATTTCTTGTCTAACAATTTTGAAAACTTTAGTATATATAACCCAGTTAACAAAGTGCTGATGTTTTGATAAGTTTGTTTGTCTTATAATTGAAGATGAATGTTTAGAAATGTATACTAATTTCTGTGGCAATTGATTGAGTGATTCAACAACCCTAATTCTATTGATGCTTCTATACCATCTTGTGTACCCTCAAGTGATTATAAATAATAAGTCGTGGGGTTAAAAGTGAAACTCACAAAATAATACCACAGCAACTAAACAGCATACTATAAAACAATATTTTTCATACTTTTTTTTTTTTAGTTATTGTCTGCTCTTCCCCTATCTTTTTATATATTAATTTTTAAACATTTTTTCTTTAATAATAATGCCTCCCTGTTATAAGATATTGTTCTTGGCACAAGCTTTGGAACTGAAACTGCCAACTCTCCCAATTTTAAATACATTATATTTGAATATTGAATTATAATTAATTTACTATATTAATATTATTAATTGATTCCTTCATTTAATTTAATTTTTTTTATTTTCTTACTTCTCTGTTTCTTTATAATATTTTGTCTGTTCCATTTTTATGTTTGAAGAATAGAATTCCAAATTATTATCATAAATATAATTTTTGGAGTGGAACTGCTGTAGGGGTTTTATGAAAATAAAATCACTGGGGTTGAATTAAATTTATGACTATAATAAAAGAAAACCATTATTGTTCTTTTAATGTAGGATTACCAACAAAAATTATCATCATAAAATCTTATAAATATTTGAAATTTGAAGAAAATATTATTATTCAATTAAGCAACAACCAATAATGTTTGGCTGTGATTTGATATTTAATTACTTTTTTTTTTTATTAATATTCTAATTCTGCTTACAGGCTTGCTTTTTTAGAGGATTAAATCCTACAAATATGAATACTGAGGAAACAATTACATGGCTATCTCTGTGGGTTGAACAAACCTCTAACTCACCTAAAGATTGCTCTTCATTCATTCTTCATTTACCAATTTTAATGTCTTACAATCATCCATCGAATTGGGTCTTAACTCACTAAATATTGAAATAAACCTCTGTGATCTAGTCAAGTGATACCAGTTATTTTTAATATTATGTAAATAAGAAAATACATTTTTGTAAAAATTGTTATAATGATTCTGTATTTTACCATCCCTTAACCGAGTTATTGAAATATTTAATGTGGCTTATCTATAAAAAATAAACTATTTTCATTAAAATTAACATTGCTCAGTTGATCGATACCATTAAAATATTACAGTTAACAACTTTTTTATATTATTTTATTCGGAACTGTAGATTACTACTCTCGCCAAATTGATAATTTTTATGATTTCTTAAGTTATTTTTTTAAAAAAATGAAATAAAAAGTAATGAAAAACTATTTTATTATTTTTATTTTATTTTTTTTATTAAAAACTTGGAAAATCATAGTGTTAGTTACCACTAATGTCAGATGCACGCACCACCAACAATATTTGCACCTCCCTCCCCCACATTTTAACCCAAATCTACAAAATTTGTTCTATTTGCTCAGTGAACATAAAGCATACTGTGTATGGAATGATTTATTTTCAAAGGCATTAAGGCATTGTTCTGGTTTTTGTATGTATGAACGTATTTCACAGCTAAAAAGAATTGTAAGAAGGATTAGTGATTGTAAATTATAATTTTTCAAGAAGAGCGAAATTATTTATTGTGGGACACAAATTATTTATTTTCCTGCCTTTATTTTTTTTTTCCTCTTGAATTTTGTTTTGTTTAGATATTGTAAATCCCAGATACTTAGATGTTATCAATTTATTCCCTCTTGCAGCTATATCACCTATATTATTACCTGTACTTTTGGCTTGTCATGTAACCTAGGTAAGTAATTTTCTGGTGGTCGAGAATTAATATTGATGTCTACGAATGTGTTTAGACTTAGTGGATCTAAATAAAAGTATCATTAGACCCTGATGTTTATACCACATTTATAAGTAGTAAGTACGAATTTAAGAGGTGAATGTTATACTGTACTTGGTCTAAAGTTTATTGTACTTGGTATCAAGAATGGTTTCAATTATAGTAAATTGTATCTTAAGTAATCCAACTTGTTTGTGTTTTCATGTTTTGTTATTTCTGAGATTATCATTAAGTTTTTCAAATGAGTTAATCCTTAGCATTTATACTACTGGAAAATGGCATGAAAAATGCCCAACAAAGGATAAAATCTTTCAGAATTCAGAAGCTGCTGAGGATTGAGGGGTTAATTACATGAGAAATTTTATTCCTAATTTTGCTGTCCTTGCTTCTTGATTTCAGTATCCATGGAAAATGTTATTAATACATACACTATACCAAAAGGGTTTAAAACAGATATAAATAACTATAGGAAGATTTTGTTATAACTGGTGCATATTAAATTTTGTCTAGAACTCTGCTAAACAGACTTGAACCGCAGACCCATAATCAGATAGGGGAACACAATGGGGGATTTAGAAAAGGAAGAGCTTGTCTTGTACGAATACTAAGCCTAAAATTAATCATGACCTATATGTCATCATTTTAGATCAAAGAAAATTAATGTTTCCTTCATTGATTTGTAAAAAGCCTTTGATTCAGTGGGTAGAGAAACTCTTGTTCCAACATGAAAAGAATACAGAATGGATCAGAAGACTAAATTTTATCAAACTAACTTTAACGGGGACATATTCAAAAGTCAAATTCAGGGGAGAACTTAGTAAACTGTTTGAAATTGAGACAAGGAGATGGATAGGGGTGAAGAAGAAGGGAGTAATATTCAGGTAATTAGCTTTCACGGACGATCTAGCACTTCTGGCGGAAAGAGAACAAGAGACAGTTAATCAGATTGATGAACTATAGGAAAGAGTGGTCATGTTGTCATGGTAGTTAGAAAAAGAGTATATATATATGAACCGTGAAGATGTTACTAGTATAGGCGCAAGGACCGAGCCCTGAGGTACACAGGTGACTGGTCTGAGGGCAGAAAAATCATTTCTTATCCGAACTGAGAAAGTTCGGTTAGTCAGGTAGCTACCGATGATATCCACCAATTGGTCTGGGAAGTTCAGGAGACTAAATCGGTTTATTTAGGATTGGGTGTGGCACAGAGTACAATCGAGTGATATCATGGCCGTGGCAAGGTTCCTATTGAGGTTAGATGCAACATCAAACTGCAGTTTTGCTACATGGTGATAGCAACTAACTCCTAGCGAAAAACCTGTATGTTCAGGCGGAAGAACGTCGTGTGAGTCGCAGGGTTCCCGAAGATGTGTGAGAATAAGTTTCTCATATATTTTAAAAATGGGACTGATGGGCCGGTAATCTTCGGGTACAGTGCCTCTTTTTTGGGGTTTTAGGAATAGAACGACGATAGCATGTTTCCATTCCGTAGAGAAATATCTGAGGCGGTTACAAGAGTTGTAATTTTTTTTTTTTAATTTTATTCTGGAACAAAGTCCCTTAAGAATAATAGTTACATAACAGACCATAAGTTATATCCGGCCTAGAGATTATAAATTAGATAACAAAATAAGATCATTAAAAGTAAATACAATTTTACAATAAAATAAGAAAAATAATCTATACGCATATATAAACACATACACACTACATACATACATAAACTATATTTACAATCAGTAAAAGAAAAAAAATATTATATAAGGAATTAACTAAATAATAGATTTCTGATGTTAAACCGAGTAAAGGATGAAGAAGAAAAAAATGATGATAAAAAATAAAAATGAAAATTATTTCAATGGTAGAGAAAACATCATGTGAGGATTTTTTAAACAGGCTACACTTTTATATATGATATGCTTGGGTGAAATTCATTAAAGCATCTATATAATTAGTTAGAATCCGACTGGAGGGTGGAAAAGTGGTGGAAGAGGAGTGTTTTAAAAGTTCCGAGGGAGGATGCATTACGAATAGAAGGAGGAAGAGAATTCTAAAGAATAGCGGAGCGGGCAAGAAAGGAACGTTGGAAAGCATTAGTTCTGTAGGATGGGGTGTAGAGATCGGAGAGACGGAACCTTATATGCAATGATTGGATTGAGGACTTGAAATGTAGGATATTGTGAATATTCGGAGGGATATGTGTATTAATAGCTTGGAAGAGGAATGTACCAAGGAAGTAATCTCTACGGAAGGAAGGGGAAAGCCAATTTAACTCGGTGTAAAGATGCGACACATGGGAGCGTCTCGAGGTTCCAAAAACAAACCTTATGAAACAGTTCATGATACGCTTTAATCTATCTTCAAAAATCATCGAGAGTCCACCATAAATCACACATCCATAGTCGAATTGGGGGAATATGAGGGAGGATACTAAGAGTTTACGTGTTGATAGAGGAAGTAGGTGTCGGGAACGGTGGAATAATTTTAGGATGCCAATCGATCGTCGGGTGATTTGAGCAATGTGGGGTGTCCAGGAAAGGGTTTGATCGATTGTTAAACCTGGGATTTTAACAGAGGAGAGGAAAGCTATAGGGTGACCATTTAGGAATAAAGTAGGGAAGTTGGTATTCGATAGAAGAAGGGAATGGGATCCAATTGCAATTGCTTGAGTTTTAGCTGCATTCAAACTCAATTTATTCAGGAATGCCCAGGCACAGATTTCATCCAGGTCTTGCTGAATTTTGGAAAATGCAGTTGATAACTCGGCTGGAGAAAGGAAAGATAAATTTGAGAATCATCGGCGTAGAGGTGGTAGGAACAATTATGAATGTAGTTAGGAAGATCATTTATATAGGAATTAAACAGGAGGGGAGAGATGCTAGTTCCTTGAGCTAAGCCTGATCGCAAAGTGAGGAAAGAGTATAAACCTTGGTTGGGAACGGTGGGAAAGGAATGAATGAAACCACATGAGAGCACTATTGGAGAATTGTAGAGATTTCAGTTTGGAAAAGAGGATGGTGTGGTCTAAGGAATCCAAGGCTTTGGAAAAGTCAAGGAGTATGAGGATGGTTAATTCTTTTTTATCCATTGCTGCCTGGACGTCACTGATGATTTTGGTGAGAGCGGATTGAGTAGAGTGGCTGGGGTGGAAACCGGATTGGAACGGGTCAAGTAAATTGGAATCTTCGAGGTAATTGGAGATCTGGAATTGTACTATTCTCTCTAGGGGCTTAGAGGGGTTAGAAGGTATGGAGATCAGTCGGTAATCTTTTGGGGATGAAGGATTTGGGTTCTTGGCTAGAGGGTGAATTAGGGCCTTTTTCCAGGAGGTGGGAAATACAGAATTCTGGAGGGAAAAATTATATATGAAGAGGAGAACTGATAGGATTTCAGGAAGGCATAATTTTATCAATTTGACAGGAATACCGTCTAATCCAGTTGAATTGGTGTGGGATTTCATTATGGAGGAAATGAGGTCTGTGGGAGAGATGTAAGGAAAATAAAAATAATTATCATTGAATGCAGAAGGTAAGAGAGGGAACTGAGAGGATGGAGATGGTGTAGATGTAGAGGTAGAGACGAAATAAGAATTTAACTCATTAGGTGTGACTGGAAAGACTCCCGAGGAAGTAGGTGTATTTTGAATAAGAGAAAGTTTACGGAGGAGGTACCATTTGGATTTGGGATCGGGGGCGGATGAGAAGGCTTCGTGGAAGTAATTGGATTTCGTTCGCCGTATGGTAGCTTGGGTTAAATTGCGGAGAACCTTAAAAGCCTGGTAATCATCCTCAAGCCTAGAGGAGCATGGATATCGAGGATGGAAAGGAGATTGGCAGTTAGTAATTCGACCATGGTGTCAATAGAGGAACATGAGTAGATAGGATTCCAGTCTAGGATTTCGAGGTCAGGTAAAATCTTGTCTCGTGTGAGGGATTCTATGTTGCGGAAAGTAATTGTTTTAGGGAGGAATGATGGGATTGGGATATCGTAAGAAATTTGTATTAGGTCGTGAGAGGGTAGAAACGTAACAGGCTGCTGATATGAGGAAAGGAGTTTTGTTGGGGAGTCTATGACATGCAAGTCCAACCAGGTGTCGGACCCACGGGAGTGATGGGTGGGGTTAAATGGAACAATGTAGAGGTGAAGGGAAAAGAAGAGGTTTTCTAAATACTTTTTATCATAGGAGTCAGTAA
Organism: Euschistus heros; assembly: GCA_003667255.2. Classification (NCBI taxonomy): domain Eukaryota; kingdom Metazoa; phylum Arthropoda; class Insecta; order Hemiptera; family Pentatomidae; genus Euschistus; species Euschistus heros. The sequence goes on along the minus strand of RCWM02001227.1, from coordinate 5,043 downwards.
GGAGATTGGTATTCAGATCACCAGAAATGATTATAGAAACTGCAATGATGTGGAAATTTTGGGTGAAGAATTCTAGAAATTCATCATAGTGGGCTGGGAAGGATTGAGAGTTTATGTGACAAGCGGTTAGGATATTAGTCATATGGGTAAGGAAATAAGGAAATATAGGACAGTAAGTAAAAGGATGATGCTATAAATGAGATGGGGTTGTAGATGCATTGAGAAAGAAAAACATATTGATAGTATTAAATGAACTAAATATGATAATGTAAGAATGAAATATACATACGAAAATATATTTAATAATATAGACTTGAAATATAGATAATAATACGTAATGAATAGTGATAATAGGAAATAAGAAAATTATAAATTGGTGAATAATTGATAAAGAAAAAAAAAAACAGAAAGCGATAATAAAAATAATGAAAGTTGAATAATTAAAAATAAAACAATAGTCATACATTTGGGTAAAAAAATAAGAGCTAACTTCAAAATGAGACAAAATAGAAAAAAAAAACAAATAACAATAAAAAATACATCTAATTCAGAAACAAAAAAGCAAAAAAAGACTGGAGGCACGGATAGGTGATGAGTAACGAGAGGTCAGCCGAAGACATCCAGGTCCAGAGGCTGGTCTATGTAGATCACGGGCTGGCCATCATTCTTCCGGCAGCGAACTCTTCCTCCCGCGAACAACACGTACTTCAGTTTGCCGGCTGATCTCTTCTGTCGGGCGAGCCAGTACAGATGCCTGTTGGTCGGGGTCAACTCCTCGCTAAGATATATCCGATGGGAGTCATTCTCCTGCCAGCCAATATCGCGCGTTGAGAAGTCCCTCTTGACTTTTCTCTTCTGTACTAATTCGTCCCTCATAGATTGCCGAACGAAGCGCGGTATCACGGGCGGAGGTAGTGGGTCATCTTTTCTGGCCCTTCGGCGTTCTACCAGGTCAAAGTCTTCGACACTGAGCTTAACGCCTAGACCGGCAACCACACATGTCACCAGGGCTGCGGAGGTCTCTCCAGGGCGTACAAGGATGCCGCGAATTTCCAATGATCTATTTAATAGACCCTGTTCTGCTTTGTTTAATCTTACCTCAATCTGGCCTACTTTAGCTTTTAAAGTTTTATTTTCATTGATTAGGTCTTCAATGAATTCATTTGGCCCTCAAGGTGGTTCTCTATTTTAGTAAGTCTCTCACTTAGCTCAAAATTCAGGTCCCGCACTTGTCTAATGAATTTTTTATTATTTTTATTTCCTCTTCCAGTAGATTAACGGCAGCAAGAATTTCAGTTCCCGATGGCTCAGGAGATTTTTCCTGGCTTTGACAGTTCTTTTTGGATATATCACAGTTGTGACATACCCATGGTTTATTAGTTTTTTCATTGCCTCTAATTCCTTCTTCTGCAAGTCGAAACACCGGGCGTGAAATAATATTTTACATTTATGACATGAAATATTATTCTTGTCATCTCTAGAAATATTCTGTTCACATTTTGGGCACTGAACCATTTTGAATAAAGGTAAATTACGCGTGAATGACGGTAGAAAATGTTTATTTACTTACGTAGGAAGTAAACAGGAGTTAATTCCCTGAGGATTTCACTTCTGACAAGCTATGTGACCTTAAAATGTTTTACAATTGATTTAAAGTTATCAATGAAGACTACACTGTTTCACTCAACTGTTTATATTGTTTAATTAATGAATCGTAAACGAACAAAAAAAAAACTAAGATTATTAACGAAAGAAAAGTGCTAATAAGAAGACAAATAACAGAGCTACTCACTGCTTGCCGTCTCTGGCCAGACATTTTGTAGAGAAACATGTGGGCTTTCATAGGTAAAAGTTTGAGAAGGACATATGATATGTTATCTTGTCCTGTGGTAGTGGTGGTTCAGAAATACTGGACCTGTTATTTTGTAACAGGTATGGGCTGACAACGGAGTCCCTGTTACCGATATTCAGAAGTAATAGGGACGAGATATCTTTACTTCAGTACTAGGAACAACATTCAAACCTAATACCTTCGTACTGCGTACTTCCCTAGACTAGTATTTCTTACTTGTCATCTCTACCTGTTACCAAATACTCGTTTACCGAAACCAGTATTTTTTTACTTCTACTCTCGCACGAGTATTTTCAGGTGAAATGTCAGCCGGTCTTCATTGTATTAGACTCTCTTCATTCTTTTTTACTTTATTATTGTTAATTTTAATAATCATTAAAATACACTCAAATATGAAATCTATCCATAAGCAATTGAGGAGATGAGGTGCAAAACTCGTTCATTTCATTTTTTTTTTTTTAAATTGAGATGTCAGTGGATTCTAAAAGATATTAACTATCTTTATATATTTATCAATAAATATATCTATTTATATTATCTTTCTAATCTAATAATAAATATATATTTATCTATAAATATCTTTATGAATATTATCTTTCTAAAAGATAATTAATATCTAATTTTTCAAAAAAATGGAACGAACGAGTTTTGCATCTTACCTCCTCAATTATATTATTTTTGCTAGTCATAAATCAAATAAAATATATGTATGCTGTTATAAAACATCTAACATTTAAAATAATAATTTGCCAATTATTTACTATCTTGTTGATAAATCATTAATGGTTTTAATTAAAGTTTAATAGCTGTAACCAGACAAAAAAAAAAAAATTGATCTTTATTTAACTACCAGTATTTTGTGGAAAAAAAAAAATGGTTGAGGATAATAAAAAATTTTTTATGGAAAATTGTATTTTCAACCGAGTTCAAAAAAGAGGAGGTTCTCACTCAACTCGTCTGTATTTTTTTTTTTTTTTTTTTTTTTTTGTATGTTACGCGATTACTCCGTCAATTCTGAATCAATTTTGATGATTCTTTTTTAGATTGGTAGGGCATACTTCAGAGGTGGTCCCATAAAAAATATTTTGAAATCAACGCAGCACTTTTTAAGAAAAATCAAAAAAAACAGTTAATAAAATCACTTAATTACTGTTTTTTTTTTTTTTTTTCTTAATATTCCTGCGTTGATTTCAAAATATTTTTTATGGGACCACTTCTGAAGTATGCTCTACCCATCTAAAAAAAAATCATCAAAATTGATTCAGAATTCACGGAGTAATCGCGTAACATACACACACACAAAAAAAATACAGATGAGTTGAGAACCTCCGTCAGTTCTTAATCAATTTTGATGATTCTTTTTTAGACCGGTAGGGCATATTTCAGAGGTGGTCCCATTAAAAATACTTTGAAATCAACGCAGCACTTTTTAAGAAAAATCAAAAACCCAATAAATAAAAATCACTCTTATATAACCTTACATTTTAAACATATTTATGATTATGATTATCTAAAATCACCATGGTAACTAAATATAAATTATTAACAAAAATAATTTACATATACGATCAACTCCCGATGTGTTGTATTTCGATAAGCTTATTTCTTCAATAAGTCGAACAAAATCTGCGGTTGGAAGTACATTACGCTTAAATTTCACCTCAATGAGGACGATTTCAGACAAAGAATGTGAAAAATTGTGTAAATAAGTAGAACTGAAAATAGGGTTCAAAATAGAGAACTTCTAGGACGACCTCTATGAAATGAACTATTAGAAGTCATCGCCTCTATAGCTCGAACTCAAAAGAATTTCATGTGTAATTTGTTTTCCTGTATTCTATCATTGTTTGTCTTTTCAGTTCATAGTTACACCAGCCACTTATTATTAGTTATTCACTCGAGTGATTTTACAGTGGCTATGGAAAATTCTTTCAATTAACGAAAAGTTAAAATTGATTTGCAAAGTGGATAAATGAGGAAGAAGTTGGGCGTTTGTTGCTAGTAAATTTCGAATTCCGTGTAGTTCTCTTTCAACCGTCCTAAAGAATAAAGAAAAGATCGCCACTGGTGGAAGGCGGTAAGTCTACTTTTAGGCACCATCAGAAAGAAGCGCAATTCAGTTAAAAGTTATATGATAAATTGGTACCAGGTATTTAATTTTCTGTATCAATGATTTTATATGTATGTACAAACAAACATTCCCATTAGGTCGGTGTCAGGAGCAGGAGTTGGTTAAGTCCGCCTGCCCAAACTGAGACGAAGCGTGCCGTAGATTTTTTAAAATTATTTTTCCAAACATTTTTTAAATGTTTGTTGCACTGTGGTGGCTGGCACCGACCTCAAAAAAGTTGTCAGCGTGTGCACCGAATTAGGTTTATCTTAAACTAATCCGCTTTTGAAATATATATGAAAATGTACGTAATTATTTCAACACAATTTTGTGTTCAATTTTCCCATTTTCATGCCGATAAGTGGAATGATAACCTCGATAATTCTTTGTTCAGTAAGTCGAACTATTTTTCAGGGTAGCTTGAAGATCGAGAATTGACTGTATAAACAAAAATACACTCACCATTAAAAAGTAAAAAATAAAAATAATTTTTAGAAAAAAAACAAAACCGACTTCAAGATTAAATTAATCTTGAAGTCGATTTTTTTTTTTTTTTTTTTTTTTTTCTAAAAATTATTTTTATATAGAAACAATAACATTGAAAAGATTTTTTTAAAAATAACCAAACATATATTTATTATATATTTGGCCGTATATATATATAATTAAAAAGGTAGTTGAAAATGTAAGCTTATTGATTAGAGCCGATATTGAATAGGTAGCAGATATGCGAGTAATAAGGTTTGCTAAAATACCAGTGTAACAGGGTAAACGATTAGGAGTTTAGAGAGACGATTCGGGTGATCACCTATTTTGACTCGATGTTATGACTTTTTGTAGTCGTAATAGGTGCGGCAAAGTTGTTTGTGCTATAACGACGCCTTTCACTGTGACATGAGGGTCCTAATCTGTCGTGTGAGACTGTTTATGATACATCTTTATGATGGGTCTTGTGTTCTGTACCATATGCTTTAATGTTGTTCCGCTATTTCATGAGTGTGAGTATGTGTTGTGGTGACTTGCGTAAGAGTATAGGTGTGGGGTCAAATGTGGGTAAAGATGCTGATGCGGTGTTGCCGCT
>RCWM02001228.1:0-66104 GCA_003667255.2 Euschistus heros | reverse complement strand
AAAAACTACTTTTTTCAGTATTTTTTAAAGAAAAGTTCAACTGATAGGCAAGTGTAGAATAATAAAATAGAAATATTGGCGAAAAGAAAAAAAAAAAAAAGTTTTTAATTATACGAACAACATCGGCCGAAAACCCCCCATAAATACGAATTTCTATGCAATTTGTTTTTTTTTTTGTTTTTTTCAGGTAGCATCTAAATCTATTATGACTAGAGTAGCCTCAAACTACAAATATAAAATAACATTTCAATCGAAAGGTTTTGTTTTGGAACTCAAAATAGAATTTTCACGATACAAACTGAAAATTTCGAAAAAATTATCTAAAAGTAAATAAGTACAATAATTAAAACTATATAACCAAATAAACTGCCATACTATTGTAATATATTTAAAAATGCGGGGTGCATGCAAAAATATAAGAAGGAATTAGAAAAAATTAGTTAGAAAGTATGGCAGAGTATAAGCGATTATAAACACTAATCCCCTACCATCCACCGCCGGGTATTAAGACTTGCTCTAGCCTATTTGGAGGGGGCCTACAACTTTTGTTCTATTTCACTTCCCCAATGATGATTTTATGACTAGAATTATAAATGTCATTGTTCATATATAACGGGAAAAGGATATAAATAAAAGATATTATTGTATTATTAATTTTTATATAAAACTAGTTGAAAAAAAAAAGGAATCCACAAACAATAAAGTGTAAATCTATTCCTATTACTAATCAAAAAATTAAAATTACTTACGCTATATTACTGCACATTAAAAATATATATTATGACAACTATGACATATTATTATTTTTGCATACTATAAAATGTAGCTTATTCCCTTAATAAGGAATAATTATATTATGAGCTGTAGAAATTAATTTTCCTATAACTAACACAATGATTAAATCAATTTAATATTATAAAAATTTTTGAATAGATCAAGACTAGTTATCTGCCGAGCGTCTAATAAAACGCTTATAATTTGTTGCACTACCTGCATAAATCCGCCGCTAAATTTTGGACGGGGCCAGATCATACCTGCCCATATTCGCCTGGGCATTATTTGTCTTAGTACCTGCTGTATTAGCTGTTACCCCTTAGCAATATAAATAATAAACTGATTTTGTTGGGCTATATAGTCAAATAAATTACAGCGTTGATAAATTTTAGGCTAGTTTAAATAGGCAGTTTCCTTCTTTCCCTTCCTGCCGCGCGTATTCCTATAGATATAAAACTCATTTTTTTCTATCTTAAAATAACACAATGCACAGAGAGGTAACTTGTAGGTCTAGCCGGCCAAAAAGTATCATCCATTTCCTCTATATTTTGTGTTGCTGATTTCGAAAAAATAATATTATAAAAAATGTAATAAAAAATGAAAGACCTTTGGTTTTTTAAATATGATGTTAACCTTACAAATAATAACCAAAACTATCAAGTTTATTTGGGCTTTGCAGCCCAGATTAATTAATTAAATGACTTTAACACGTTTGAATGTTCAAAACGGTCGCGGTTTTTAGTGTGCGGTATGATTAATATTCACGAATCTGACCTCATCACATTTTCAGGCCATGATTTTACTTAAAAAAATTAATCACGTAAAAAAAAATAGTATTTGGCAGGTATGAATTTAAAGCAGCAGCATATTCTAAACCAATTTATTCGTATTTTCTGCATTGCTTTGGGTCTTGTAAACATAATGAACTAGGAACAAAACATCAGTTGACAACAAATTTATCCCAAATTCTCTGAAGGCAGCAACCATGTCTATGTTTACATTCTTTTCTCGTTCTGGTTTGTCATCAAATGTGCAGTGTTCAAAAAGAAAACTGAAACCTCATTGTGCCTCGAAAAGCTGGAGGGTTGTACATTCTTGAAAATATTGCTTATGTAATTCAATGTACAATCTTTCAGAGCTCCACTCATAAAACAAAAGAACAGGAAAAGCTCTGAATCAAAATAATTGGTATGTGAAATGAATGATTCATCACGGAAGTGTATTTGCAGCGTGCTCGATCTATTTCCCTCATTGGTGTGCTAAACAATTTCTCCGACCATTTCGTCTGTTATAAACAGAGAAAACAACTCGAACGGGTCCGTTTTACCTTGAGCCTCCTCTCTTGGTCTTGGGTTTCCTCTAATTACATTGGCGGCAGGTACTCTCGCTAATTTAGAACGTACTGGCTTATCTGTCCAAATGGTTTCCAGATCCTTGCCCAACATAAAGCGTTTAAGTTCGGAGCACTTTCGTTCTCAGCGTCTTCATCACACATCGAAAACGTCCTCCGTTATATTCGTCAGATAAGTTTGCGTCTTCCTGCTCCGATGCATCATTTTCAACCATATTACTTTCCTCAAGAGATTATAGTTGAAATTCTTTGAAAAAATTCTTCAGGGGTAGAAAAGATTTTGCTAAACACCATTTTTTCTAAAAATAAAATTAAGGGTGCCTAATTGTTATTACATTCACCTAAGTGAAAAGGTAACATGGAAACAAAAAATAAAGGATTGTAAAGATAAATATCACAGTGGAGAGGGATGAAATTCATTGAAATATCTAGTACATAAACTCTACGGTGGGTCGAATCCGACCCAACACGTTTTTCCTACGGTCCGACCAAAGACTTGTAGGTAACAAACAGTACACACCTGAGCGATATAACCGAGGCAGCTTCTTCACAATGGCTGGAAAGGAGGTCCCCTCACAGTACAGCACAAAGGAATACATACATAGGCTGTAATGGAAATTGGAACTAATTAGTGGGTCGTTTCCGACTGCACCGTAGGAGAGGAGGGTTAAATATATTTACAATAATTTGCATTTTTTTTGTTATATAGTTTTAATTATAGTTTACTTTTATAATTTTTCGAAATTTTCAGTTTGGATCGTTAAAATTTTATTTTGAGTTCCAAAACAACCTTTCGATTGAAATTAGATTTGTAGTTTGAGGCTACTCTAGTCATGATAGATGTAGATGCTACCTGAAAAAAACAAAAAACAAATTGCATAGAAATTCATATTTATGGGTTTCGGCCGATGTTGCGAGTTCGTATAATTAAAAAAAATTTTCGCCAATATTGATCTATCAATCTATCTCGGCGCTACAACCCGTTGCCGGGTCCTCGGGCCTCCGCCAGCAACTTCCGCCATTCGTCACGTTTTTGTGCAGCCACCATCCAGTTGCGCAATCCCAGGATGCTCCAAGCGTCAGTCGCAACTCCATCCTTCCACCTGCATCTCGGCCTTCCTCTTCTTCTTGTTCCATGAAGCGGTTCCTTCAATAGCCTCCCAGGTAATTCTTCTTCTCCCATGCGAGCGCGACATGTCCCGCCCACCTTAATCGGGCTAGTTTGATGACCTGAAGGACATTTGTTCCGCAAATGAACCGTATACCTCCTGGTTTGTGCGTCTCTTCCAGGTTCCGTCCACCAAAACTCCTCCAAATATCCTACGGAGGATTTTCCGCTCAAAAACAAGGAGATTTTTGTTCACTACTCTTGGTTGTAGTCCATGTCTCTGAGCCGTATGTTAGAACTGGGCGTATTATGCTTCTATATAAATGCAGCTTCGTTTGACGTGAGAGGATGCGGCGACCAAGTTGTTTACTTAGGCTATAATAACATTTGTTGGCAGACATTATTCTTCTTCTAATCTCGACTTCTGTACGATTGTCTTGGGTTACCATCGAACCAAGATATATAAAGTCAGTGACTTGCTCGAATGTGCGCCAATATTTATATTTTATTATCTACACTTGCCTATAAGTTGAATTTTATTAAAAAATACTAGAAAGTAGTTTTTTTGAACCTAAAATTGTAAATATCACATATATGGCCTTCTAAAATAGATGCATCAAATTTTATGGAAATATGAAACAAAATTAATTTTACAGAACCAAAATCGGATGATCCGTTGAGATTTGAGAGGAATCTAAATTTTGTTTATTTTGGCACGCTACGTAGTGGCAACATTTGGTACTACAGAGGGGACATTTAGCCTTAATGTATATATATATATATATATATATATATATATATATATATATATATATATATATATATATATAAAAATCCACAATGTATTCCAGTTTATACGTTTCCTTTAAAAAACATTCAGAATGATACATGCACTCTCTTATAATTTACAAAGTACAGACAGCATTTTATTCATTAATATGATATTTTATAAATAAGATTCTTGAGCCGAAAAATACACAATTTAATAATTGTATACAGAAAATCACTACAAATGAATAAAAATTTTCAAACCCTTTTTGTAAATGAAAGAAAAAACATTATAGTGTTTTGAACAGCATTGTATTTTCATTGTTTCTTGGAAGTACATACTATAAAACTTGGATATTATCCATAGATAATATTTAACACAATAACATATTAAGAACAATTATAGATGATATTTAAAAAACTGTCGAAAACACAAAACCATTTCAATACATTTTAACTACAAACTCTAATACCAAACAAGCGTCTAGCGTTTTTAAAGCAAAGTTTTTGTAAATATAAAACATTAAACATAATAATAATAATTATAAGATATTGTAATGCACAATAAAATATAATTGTTTACATAAAATGCATCCTGACTATGATTATTAACAAAACATAATAATTTAATTTTAACTTAATAAATTAATTTAATCTTAATATATATAAATTACGTGTCGCCGCCTAGGGGCCGGCTAACACCTAAACTACTGAACCGATTTTAATCAAATTTGCATACCGTGTGCAGTTTGATCCAACAAAAAAGATAGGATACCTTATATCTTAATTTATAGTCACAATATCATTTGTATATTATCTGTAAGTATAATTATTTGTTAGCTCTATACGATTCTAACATATGGCGGTATAAGGTTATACTATTATATAAAAGGACAAGCAATTTTTCGTTTGTGTTCACTAACCGCCAAAAACTATTGAACAAATCTCTACCAAATTTTGACTACATCATCTTTATAGGATGGTTTAGCAACAGTAAAATCTAATGATTTTCAACTAATTCTTTATTGAAAAATGAATAATAAGTGGATAACAGTGAAGTTCAAAAAATGGCGGCAATTGCAATCTACATGAAAGGTTAAAATGTACAGTGTTACATATGTGATAATATCAGTCTTAGGAATTTAGATTGAAATGTCTGTATTTTCTGAATATGTGTTCTTTGGCCGGTCCATAAATTTGCGATGCATACGTCCAGATGGGTTTAATCAAGTAACTGTAAATGTTAAGTTTTTTTTTGTTTTAAAGGTAATTTTGAGCGTCTGTGAAGTACTGAGTATAGAAGTCGCAGTCTTAACTGTAACGTCTGTTTTTTTGTCTTGACGTGTGGGCCCCATGTCAGTCTTCTATCAAGCGTAAGTCCTAAGTATGTCACTTTTTCAGTTTGGTGTAAAGGTTGGTTGTCAATGTAAACAGGCGGGCAGGTCTTGCGTCGCAGTGTAAATGTAATATGAAGGGATTTGTCATAATTAAGTTTTATTTTCCATTTCTTACACCAAGTTTGAATCTCGTTGAGGTTGTGTTGAAGTGTTAAGGTGGCTTGTGTAGGGTCCGCGTCTCTAGTCATGATTGCAGTGTCATCTGCGTAAGTAGCAGTTAATACGTTATTGTTCGTCGGTATGTCATAGGTATATACTAAGTATAGAAAAGGTGCTAAAATTGAGCCTTGAGGGACTCCTGCTAAAATAGGTTTGATGGAGGAGATATCTGAGCCCTGGCGAACAGAGAAAAAGCGGTCTGAAAGAAAAGATTTTAAGATAAGGTAGTAAGTGTGTGGTAGTAACGGTTTCAATTTTACTAGTAACCCCTGGTGCCATACTCTATCAAAAGCCTGGGAAACGTCCAAAAACGCCCCAGAAACGTAAAGTTTTAGTTCTAAAGCAGCGGATATGTAATCTGTGACTCTATGTAACTGTTGTGTTGTTGAATGATATGAGCGGAATCCAAATTGGTGATCAGGTATTGTATTTAATTCAGTCAGTAATTTAGTAATACGGTCCAGTAGTAATTTTTCAAGTATTTTAGAACAGAGCGGTAAAAGACTAATAGGTCTGTAGGAAGAAGGTGTGTATTTGTCTTTGTTCGGCTTATTAATCATTAATATAAAGGAATATTTCCATTGTAAGGGAAATTTTGTTGTTCTGAGAATAGCGTTATAAAGGGTTGTAAGAAAAACTAATGATTTTCTGGGTAGTTTTTGGAGTACCTCAGCTGTGATGAGATCATAACCAGGAGCTTTATTTTTTGGTAATTGCTTGATATGGTTTTGCACTTCAGTAGGAGTGAAAGGTTTGGGAGGAAGTGACATTGGTAGGGGTGAGTCTAAGATTGTCTCTAAATGTTCCTCATGGAGTGCGTCAGTTAAGTCATCATGTGGTCTAAATACAGTTGAAAGATAATCGGCAAAAATTGCTGACTTTTCTCTGTCCGAGACAGCCCAGGAACCATCATATTTTCTCAGTGGGACCGATGGTTCACGGTGCTTCAAGAGGCGTTTGGTATGATTCCATAGACTGTTATCATCGGTTGTCAAGTTTGAAAAATAATTGTCATAGTTATTTTGTTTAAATTTTCGTATTTGGTGTTTAAGGTCATTATTGAGTTTATTATACGTCTGTCTGTCAGAAGGGAATCGGTCTTTTTGCCATTTTTTGCGCGCTTGTCTCTTGGCTCTAATAAGATCCCTAATATGTTGAGGGTAGTTAGGTAAATGGATAGTTTCTTTATACCTTGGTGTTTGCGAAGACCATGCAGCTTCTTGTACTGATGTTTGTAAAGAGTTCAACTGCCTCTTCCAATTCTTTTTCTGTTTTGAGAGCAGTTGGGATGGACAGTTTAGAATTTAGTTGCTCTCTAAATTGGTCCCAATCCATAATACCACCTGTTAATGAAGGCCTCTTTTCCTTAAGAAATGTTTCGACGCCCATTATCAGGTTTACAGGGGAATGATCAGAGCCAAGATCCGCTTCGGTTTTCACTGAACAGGGTACGGTCCTTAATCCTTTCGTCACAAATATGTCTAATATGTCAGGCTTCTTGTGTCTAGAATTTGGTAAGTAAGTTGGTTGGTTTGGACCAAGCACGTCTAATGACAGTCGATGAATAACAGATCTAAGGTTCCTACCTCTTGGAGTGCACAGTCGCGAACCCCAGTACTGATGTTTTGCATTATAGTCCCCTCCAGCTAAAAACGAACTACCAAGAGCTTCAAAGATTTTTGTAAACATTTGCTCTGTAATTATGTACTTTGGGGGGCAATAAATTGCAGCTATCGTCACGTTCTTGTGTTTGGTCTGTAAGTGTATTCCTGTGATTTGTATCTGAGGAGTAGAGTCAAGATGAATGGAAAAATGTTTCAGTGTCGATTTGATTGCAATGGCAGTACCGCCGTGTGCAGTGTTGTCAGGATGGTCTGTTCTGTATAAAGTATAACCAGAGATGCTAAGTTTATTTCGAGGTGTCAGATGTGTTTCCGTCAGTAAGGCTATGTCTATGCGTTTGTGATGGAGGTGTATTTCTAATTCAGTCTTTCGTTGTATAAGTCCGTTAACATTCCATAGTAGGATTGATAAGGAGCCCACAGTCAGAGAATTAGGGGCCATATTGGGGGCATACTGTCTGTGTTATTTGGTTTAATTTAGTAATGAGGCTGATAAGAGGTCGGACAAGGTTGTTAAGATTATTTAGGGCAGAAATAAGTTCTGATGGATCAAAATTAGTAGGCGGTGCTTGAACTGTACTTACATGATTCATGCCTGACAAAGTCTGTTGTGGCTGTACCATAATATTTGAATGAACATGATCTTGATAGTTCGGTTCTGGAACACTGGGCTGCTGTTGTAGAGGACGATTTTGCAAAGGTGGAAACTGCCTTGGCTCAGGAGGCTCTACAACCACCGGCTGAGGACGATTTCTGTTGCTGCGTTGAGCTCGTAATTCTCTGAAGGTCTGACATCCTCTGTAGTTAGCTGGATGAGCTCCTTCGCAATTTGCACATTTCGCGGGTGTTTCTCTGGTTTTTTGGCATACTGATGTCTCATGGGCTTGGCCGCATCGCACGCACCGAGCCTGATGGTTACAATAGCTTTTCGTGTGACCAAAGCCCTGACATCTTGTACATTGTGGAATATCTCGTTTTTTTCTTGGTTCTTCTATCTTTACATGAGTATAATATAGAAATTCAATTTCATAAATTTTTTCATTGTATGAATTTTTTGATATATCAACGAAAAACATTTGTAGTGGGGTTTTTGTTCTTGTTGAAATAGCATTTGTAATATTTATTGCTTCGTATCCATTTCTCAACAACTCATCTTTTATAATGGAAGGAAGAGTAGAGTGGTGTAAACCTTTTATAACTATTCGGGCATTTTTTTCTTCAGCCAGCTGAAATGTGTGAAAGTCTGCGTTCACTTGTCTTAGGCTTCTGACTGCACTCCTGTAGCTGTCAGCTGTTTTCGGAAGTAATGTTACTATGGCCTTATTTGTTGTTTTTAAAGTTAAATTATTAATGCCTACCTCTTTTTCTAGAAATGAGACAAAGGCTGGATAGTTTTCAATACCACGTACATATATTGGAGGTGGCTTCTTACTAACAGGAGTTATATTAGTTTGCTGTACTTGAGTATTTTGTTTTTCTGATGGGAACAAAACTTCAAACTGATTTGATAATTTTATATCACTGACCTTTTTAGCCTGTTTTCTGGGGTCTGCTGTAGCTGCTGGTCTTTTTTTTCCGATGACAACTTCCCATGAATCATGGTTAAGGGCACCAGTAGGCGTATCATCAATTGGCATCTCCGTATCTCGGGATGCTTCAGCCATACCCGAAATTTTAACTAACTTCTTCGCTACGGTACACTACAGTTTTAGATTAACACTTTTTGCCTAAAAATTACCTGTTTTTACCACTGAAAACTGTTATATTAGGCGGACACAATTTAAAAACAATCACCTTTCACTAATTCGATCAGCTGTTCTCCTAAAACATCAAAATGAATTTGAAATCGTTTAACGGAATTTTATTCTTCTTAACCCTTCTAAAAACTAAGGAGATATAGATTAATTTAGAACATATGTTTTATTGGTAATTGTTTATTAACACCTTAACTAAAGTAATATATATATTCCATATATATTCCCGTCGGGCCTGCTAGTCTATATATATAAAAATGAATGTGTGTGTGTCGGTCTGTACTCGATAGATTCAAAAAACGATACATCCAATCGCCGTGAAAATTTGGGAAGTTATTAAGTATATCCCCGGAAAGGTTTTTGTAAATTTTTATTTAAATCAGAGTTGGGGTTCAAGAAATATCCCAAAAATATCAAAATAATATTTACTTTTTATAAATATTACTTTAGTGCAGGTGTTATTAAACAATTACCAATAAAACATATGTTCTAAATTAATCTATATCTCCTTAGTTTTTTAGAAGGGTTTAAGAAGAATAAAATTCCGTTAAACGATTTCAAATTCATTTTGATGTTTTAGGAGAACAGCTGATCGAATTAGTGAAAGGTGATTGTTTTTAAATTGTGTCCGCCTAATATAACAGTTTTCAGTGGTAAAAACAGGTAATTTTTAGGCAAAAAGTGTTAATCTAAAACTGTAGTGTACCGTAGCGAAGAAGTTAGTTAAAATTTCGGGTATGGCTGAAGCATCCCGAGATACGGAGATGCCAATTGATGATACGCCTACTGGTGCCCTTAACCATGATTCATGGGAAGTTGTCATCGGAAAAAAAAAAAAAGACCAGCAGCTACAGCAGACCCCAGAAAACAGGCTAAAAAGGTCAGTGATATAAAATTATCAAATCAGTTTGAAGTTTTGTTCCCATCAGAAAAACAAAATACTCAAGTACAGCAAACTAATATAACTCCTGTTAGTAAGAAGCCACCTCCAATATATGTACGTGGTATTGAAAACTATCCAGCCTTTGTCTCATTTCTAGAAAAAGAGGTAGGCATTAATAATTTAACTTTAAAAACAACAAATAAGGCCATAGTAACATTACTTCCGAAAACAGCTGACAGCTACAGGAGTGCAGTCAGAAGCCTAAGACAAGTGAACGCAGACTTTCACACATTTCAGCTGGCTGAAGAAAAAAATGCCCGAATAGTTATAAAAGGTTTACACCACTCTACTCCTCCTTCCATTATAAAAGATGAGTTGTTGAGAAATGGATACGAAGCAATAAATATTACAAATGCTATTTCAACAAGAACAAAAACCCCACTACAAATGTTTTTCGTTGATATATCAAAAAATTCATACAATGAAAAAATTTATGAAATTGAATTTCTATATTATACTCATGTAAAGATAGAAGAACCAAGAAAAAAACGAGATATTCCACAATGTACAAGATGTCAGGGCTTTGGTCACACGAAAAGCTATTGTAACCATCAGGCTCGGTGCGTGCGATGCGGCCAAGCCCATGAGACATCAGTATGCCAAAAAACCAGAGAAACACCCGCGAAATGTGCAAATTGCGAAGGAGCTCATCCAGCTAACTACAGGATGTCAGACCTTCAGAGAATTACGAGCTCAACGCAGCAACAGAAATCGTCCTCAGCCGGTGGTTGTAGAGCCTCCTGAGCCAAGGCAGTTTCCACCTTTGCAAAATCGTCCTCTACAACAGCAGCCCAGTGTTCCAGAACCGAACTATCAAGATCATGTTCATTCAAATATTATGGTACAGCCACAACAGACTTGGTCAGGCATGAATCATGTAAGTACAGTTCAAGCACCGCCTACTAATTTTGATCCATCAGAACTTATTTCTGCCCTAAATAATCTTAACAACCTTGTCCGACCTCTTATCAGCCTCATTACTAAATTAAACCAAATAACACAGACAGTATGCCCCCAATATGGCCCCTAATTCTCTGACTGTGGGCTCCTTATCAATCCTACTATGGAATGTTAACGGACTTATACAACGAAAGACTGAATTAGAAATACACCTCCATCACAAACGCATAGACATAGCCTTACTGACGGAAACACATCTGACCCTCGAAATAAACTTAGCATCTCTGGTTATACTTTATACAGAACAGACCATCCTGACAACACTGCACACGGCGGTACTGCCATTGCAATCAAATCGACACTGAAACATTTTTCCATTCATCTTGACTCTACTCCTCAGATACAAATCACAGGAATACACTTACAGACCAAACACAAGAAGAACGTGACGATAGCTGCAATTTATTGCCCCCCAAAGTACATAATTACAGAGCAAATGTTTACAAAAATCTTTGAAGCTCTTGGTAGTTCGTTTTTAGCTGGAGGGGACTATAATGCAAAACATCAGTACTGGGGTTCGCGACTGTGCACTCCAAGAGGTAGGAACCTTAGATCTGTTATTCATCGACTGTCATTAGACGTGCTTGGTCCAAACCAACCAACTTACTTACCAAATTCTAGACACAAGAAGCCTGACATATTAGACATATTTGTGACGAAAGGATTAAGGACCGTACCCTGTTCAGTGAAAACCGAAGCGGATCTTGGCTCTGATCATTCCCCTGTAAACCTGATAATGGGCGTCGAAACATTTCTTAAGGAAAAGAGGCCTTCATTAACAGGTGGTATTATGGATTGGGACCAATTTAGAGAGCAACTAAATTCTAAACTGTCCATCCCAACTGCTCTCAAAACAGAAAAAGAATTGGAAGAGGCAGTTGAACTCTTTACAACATCAGTACAAGAAGCTGCATGGTCTTCGCAAACACCAAGGTATAAAGAAACTATCCATTTACCTAACTACCCTCAACATATTAGGGATCTTATTAGAGCCAAGAGACAAGCGCGCAAAAAATGGCAAAAAGACCGATTCCCTTCTGACAGACAGACGTATAATAAACTCAATAATGACCTTAAACACCAAATACGAAAATTTAAACAAAATAACTATGACAATTATTTTTCAAACTTGACAACCGATGATAACAGTCTATGGAATCATACCAAACGCCTCTTGAAGCACCGTGAACCATCGGTCCCACTGAGAAAATATGATGGTTCCTGGGCTGTCTCGGACAGAGAAAAGTCAGAAATTTTTGCCGATTATCTTTCAACTGTATTTAGACCACATGATGACTTAACTGACGCACTCCATGAGGAACATTTAGAGACAATCTTAGACTCACCCCTACCAATGTCACTTCCTCCCAAACCTTTCACTCCTACTGAAGTGCAAAACCATATCAAGCAATTACCAAAAAATAAAGCTCCTGGTTATGATCTCATCACAGCTGAGGTACTCCAAAAACTACCCAGAAAATCATTAGTTTTTCTTACAACCCTTTATAACGCTATTCTCAGAACAACAAAATTTCCCTTACAATGGAAATATTCCTTGATATTAATGATTAATAAGCCGAACAAAGACAAATACACACCTTCTTCCTACAGACCTATTAGTCTTTTACCGCTCTGTTCTAAAATACTTGAAAAATTACTACTGGACCGTATTACTAAATTACTGACTGAATTAAATACAATACCTGATCACCAATTTGGATTCCGCTCATATCATTCAACAACACAACAGTTACATAGAGTCACAGATTACATATCCGCTGCTTTAGAACTAAAACTTTACGTTTCTGGGGCGTTTTTGGACGTTTCCCAGGCTTTTGATAGAGTATGGCACCAGGGGTTACTAGTAAAATTGAAACCGTTACTACCACACACTTACTACCTTATCTTAAAATCTTTTCTTTCAGACCGCTTTTTCTCTGTTCGCCAGGGCTCAGATATCTCCTCCATCAAACCTATTTTAGCAGGAGTCCCTCAAGGCTCAATTTTAGCACCTTTTCTATACTTAGTATATACCTATGACATACCGACGAACAATAACGTATTAACTGCTACTTACGCAGATGACACTGCAATCATGACTAGAGACGCGGACCCTACACAAGCCACCTTAACACTTCAACACAACCTCAACGAGATTCAAACTTGGTGTAAGAAATGGAAAATAAAACTTAATTATGACAAATCCCTTCATATTACATTTACACTGCGACGCAAGACCTGCCCGCCTGTTTACATTGACAACCAACCTTTACACCAAACTGAAAAAGTGACATACTTAGGACTTACGCTTGATAGAAGACTGACATGGGGCCCACACGTCAAGACAAAAAAAACAGACGTTACAGTTAAGACTGCGACTTCTATACTCAGTACTTCACAGACGCTCAAAATTACCTTTAAAACAAAAACTTAACATTTACAGTTACTTGATTAAACCCATCTGGACGTATGCATCGCAAATTTATGGACCGGCCAAAAGAACACATATTCAGAAAATACAGACATTTCAATCTAAATTCCTAAGACTGATAACAGACTCCCCTCCTTATGTTTCAAACGATATACTACATACAGACTTACGTATTCCGACAGTTAAGAGCCATATTCATAAACTTTATCGACAATTTCATGAGAAACTACGTGGACACACTAACAAACAGATACATAATATGGCAACAGTACAGATACCAGACATAACTCGACGGAGCCTGAAAAGGAAGTGGATGAGGGATCTCCTAGTCTAATCGCTAATAATTTAGTTTCACGCCTGGAGATTGTACCACTGGGTGCTGACTCCCTCATGCCTGATCATGTCTGTTGTATCAATGTAAATTTCACATTCACTGGTTGTCCATTGTGTACAGTTGTGAATAAAGTTATTATGTTATAAAAAAAAAAAAAAAAAAATTTGATGTTTTAGGTTTATATGTAGATATGTTATTAAAATAAAATTTAATTAGTAATATTTGTTAAGAGTGGAACCATGAATAAATTAAAAAATAAAATTTTTACACATGAAATTTACTCATAGAATTTACTTTTATAAAACAAAACTAACCATAAAAAACTACTGAATCAATCTTTACCAAATCTTAACTACATCATCTTCTTAGTTAAAGGAAGGTTTATCAATAAGAAAATAGACATTTTTTCTATTAAATTGTTGCTAAAAAGCGATAAAAATGTGGTTCGCAGTGAATTTTGAAAATTGACCGATATGTGGCGAGTGCCATTTAAGAGAGGTTATAACGGTACAGTGTTATATAGAGCTAGAAATTGATAATAAAATTGGCTTAATTCAAATAAATTGTTATAAAAAAAAGCTATAAATATTTAGTGTGACGTGTGGATCCTAGAGATGTTTAATAATCGAACGATATGTGGTTAGCGGCATTCTACACCAGAGTTTGCAATGCTAATATTATTAAACCCATCTGTACCAGATTTTAACTTCAAAATCTTCATAGTTCTAGGAAGATTTTAAATAGTATACTTTACTATAATAATAATTCAACACATGCATGAATATGCACAAGATGCAATGACGTATATGTTCGTGCATATGGTCGTCCAGATTTTGTCATCACATTTACATGCGACCCAGAATGGGATGAAATAAAGGAGCTTTTACTAACTGGACAATCACCACTAGATCGTCATGATATTTTTGCACGTGTATTTACACAAAAATTAAAATCTTTAATTGATTTTATTGTCAAACACCATGTATTTGGAGAGACGCCCTGTTGGATGTATTCCATTGATTGGCAAAAAAAAAAAAAGGTTTACCAAATGCGCATATTTACAGGCAGTATGGATGATGGAAAAGATAACACCAAACAGAATTGATGAAATTATTTCAGCAGATATACCAGACATTGACATTGATAAAGACTTGCACGATATTGTCTCAAAACATATGATTCATGGTCCATGTGGCTCACTAAATAATGACCATGCATGTCAGATGGAAAGTGCACAAAGCGGTATCCTAGAGACTTACTTGCTGAAACTATTACAAGCAATGATGGATATCCACTCTATCGACAACGATCTACTGAAGATGGTGGAAAATCCATTAAACTAAAATTACTCAACAATACTGTTGATGTTGATCGTTGGGTAGTACCATATTCTCCATTATTACTAAAAACGTATAACGCACACATAAATGTTGAATACTGCAATTCAGTTAAAGCTATAAAGTATATTTGCAAACATGTGAACAAAGGATGCGATATGGCAGTGTTTGGAGCGGAAAATACAACTGCATCTTACGATGAAGTCACCCAGTATCAACTGGGACGCTAAATAAGTAGCAATGAGGCTGTATGGCGTATTTTATCATTTTCCATTCATGAGCGATATCCAGCGGTTGTTTATTTAGCAGTACATCTTGAAAATGGATAGCGTGTGTATTTTACATCAGAAAATGTACGTGCAAGAGCAATGTCACCAACGCCAATATTAACTGAATTTTTCACATTATGTAGAAATGATACCTTTGCAAGGACACTATTCTGAAGTACCAACTTATTTTCCATGGAATACATCAACAAGAAAATTTCAGCATCGTAAACAAGGTAGAGCAGTACAAGGACACCTAAATTTAAATTCCACAGATGCATTGGGTCGTCTGTACACTGTACATCCAAATAACGCAAAATGCTTTTACCTAAGATTATTATAAATCAATGTTCATGGACCAGCATCTTTCCAAGAATTAAAAACAGTCAATGGCCATGTGTGTGCTACATTTCGTGAGGTTTGCCCGAAATTAAATCTCTTAGAAAACGATGCTCATTGGAATATTTTACTCGCTGATGGCTTTTCGAAAATGACATTTTCGATCGTGATATACAACGAGAAATGCACTTCGATGTTAATGAAACATTTGTTCGAATTAATCTGCCGAAATTGGTATTAGAACAACGAACAGCATATGGCACAATTATAAATGCAATATCTAACAAGAGTTGTGGTTTATATTTCTTACATGCACCTGGAGGCACTGGCAAAACTTTTCTTATCTCAATTATTCTGGCAACTATAAGATCACAAAATAATATTGCACTTGCTATTGCATCATCTGGTATTGCAGCAACTCTTTTGGGCAGTGAACGAACAGCACATTCAGCATTGAAATTGCCATTAAATATGCAGGTAATTGAAACTCCAACATGTAATATTAGCAAATATTCTGGAATGGGAAAAGTACTAAGATCATGGCAGCTCATAATATTGGATGAATGCACCATGGCGCACAAGAAATCATTGGAAGCACTCAATCACACATTAAAAGATTTGATAGGAAATGAGCAGCTCTTTTTGCTAGCTGGTGATTTTCGACAAACTCTACCAGTTATAACACGTTCAACACCTGCAGATGAATTGAATGCATGTCTCAAATCATTAGTGTTGTGGTGGTATGTGGGGAAAATATCTTTAAAGACCAATATACGTGTTCAATTACAAGATGAATCTTTTGAACGATTTGCAAAACAATAGTTAGATATTGGGAAAGGTAAAATGGAAATAGACGAATCCACACACTGTATTACATTACCAGAAAACATTTGTTACATTGTAAAATCCACTGATAAATTCATTGCCAAAGTTTTTCCAAATTTGTCGCAGGCTTATAAAAATAATCAATGGGTTAGTGAGCGTGCTATATTGGCAGCCAAAAACATTGATCATTGCAAGTATGTTGATTAAATTGGATAAATCCATGCTTTTCACATATACAGCTATACGTATGGTGTTCACTAGCTGGAAAACCATCAAATTTATTTGTTCTTGCACCAGATAAAAAAAATAAAAAATGTTGTATATTTACAATCAGTATATATAAACTTTACCATCAATCATCAAATATCATTCATTTCATGATGATATTTAATAATTATAAAATTATTGTTCAATTGAAATTCGTTTGCAATATTGTTTACTATCACAAGTGAAGAAGCATGTTTATTCTACTATCAACTATTTATATTGGGTTGTTTCACATGAAATGTCCGTTTTCAAGGTAAAGGGATTTTAGTAAAAATACAATATGAAAACAATATAATTTTATTCGAAGTATTTACCTTCTTTTTCTACACATTTTTCCCAACGTGACAACAAATTTTTTATCCCGGATTTGAAAAAACTCTGAGCTTTGAAGTGAAACAAAATCTGAAAACGCACTTTTGATTTCAGCATCATTTGCAAAGATTTTTCCTCTGCAGAAGTTGTCTAAATTCCTGAAAAGGTGATAATCTGTTGGAGACAAGTCGGGAGAATATGGTGGGTGCGGAAGAACTTCGTACCCCAGCTCTTTCAATTTATGCATGGTAAGTTTTGAAACGTGGGGTCTAGCGTTGTCGTGTAGGAGTATAGGGCCCTTCCGATTTACCAATCCAGGTTGTTTTTTTTTTTCAATAATTTTTCGTGCATTTGGCCAATTTCATTGCAGTAGGTTGTAGAGGTAATGGTCTCACCTCTAGGCAAAAAGGAATAATGTATGATTCTAGCCAAGGACCACCATACTGTAACCATCAATTTTTTCGGGTGCAAATTTGGTTTTGGCATTTGTCCTGGGCTTTCGTCGATGTCTAACCACTGCCCTGACCGACGCTGATTGTCATAATCAATCCAGCTGCCGAACGACCTAGTTTAAACTCATAAAAAAATATTACACGAAAATCGCGTCTTTCCATGTTCATATTTGAAGGTATACTAAACAGTGTGTAATTGATTGGGAAGCTAATGTTTATAAAAGAAAAGTAGAGGATTAGTAACTGCTTGATTATGATATGTGAACTTTGGAAGTAAACAACAGAGACTCGCAAAATCCTCTATGCATTTCAAATATTATAAAATCGGACATTTCATGTGAAACAACCCAATATCTATGTTTTGTACATATGATATATTCAAATGACATATATCTATGGATAATTTTATTATTAATTTTCATTTTGATATATTGCATACATTTGATCATTAATAAATTATGTTTGAGGTATCAAAACTGCCTTTTTGTTCAAACACAGCAACGTGTGAACGGGTACAGCTAGTAAAATAATAAATTTAACAAAATAATTGAAACAGCTGTTTGACATGGTACCACAATTTCCGTTACATCCTTCACGATTTACCCTAGCGAAATATTTGTATTTTTATACGAATCCTATAATTTAACGTCACTAAAGAAACTTCGCTTCAAAAAATAATCTTGATTTTTAAGCAGGCACCCCTCATATATAGTACAGTAAACCTCTCTAGAGACGCCTCTGCACTTGTAGTGATCACCACATAGACAACCTTATAAACCTCATTTTTCTCAAATCTCTTGACGGAGTATAACCCTTTTTGAACTATTCCATTCTCCTCAGTATTCCCTCCCAAAAACTACCCGACTACCTGTTTCTTCCCTTGTCCTTCCCCATTTTGACTACTGCAGTGTGGCATTAGGTGAAACTAGAGACATGGTGTCTACCAATTTCAGCTATCGAAATTCCCGACATATTCCCGACTTTTTCAAGAATTTTTCAAGAAATTCCCGACTTTTTCAAAATACTTTTTAGAAATTCTAGCCAATCGATATTTTAATGTTGTTCCTAAAATAATCTAAACAAATCAATCTATGCATACTTTGCTACTTAACATATCACAGTTAAACAATATAATAAAAAAAATAAATTTGTATTTCAGATTACTCTAGATAAATTTCAAGAAACACATCAATGTCGAGTATTGCCATTCGGTTTGAAAATAGTTACGAGGATACTCGAGGTTGTCGGATAAAATAACTCCAAAAACAATATGTTATTATTTTTAACATCACATTTCCTTCATTATATATATGTCATTGTACATTTCATTATATGTCCGATCAGAATATTTTTTTTTTCCATCAGAAAGCTGGTTAAATTTACTATGAGACCTCATATATGAAATTTTGATCAAGTCCCATGATATACTCACGCCATCACGCTGAAAACCCCATACTCTTGTGAAATCCATTTTTTTTCAATATATTTCTCGCTATAACTCCGAAACTATTTACGAGAATTGCACTGAAAAAAAGTGATTTCCACAACGGTATGGGATTCCCAGCGTGCTGGAGTGGGTATTTCATGGGATTTAAAACACATTTCATATAGGAGATCTCATTGCAAATTTGACCAGCTTTGCATCAAAAGAATATGTAAGAAATTTCCATCAGACAAATATGTATAGAGTTATAGCCAAAAGAGTACCGACAAACGTGTTTTTGGGATGTGTTACTTACCGCAACTTATCCAATCTTTAGGCGTTGGTGGTGCCCAAACCGCTGAACCGATTTTAATGTCATATTATTAAAAAGTAAGTTTAATGTGACGTTTTACAGTTTTCAACAAAATATTGTATTTTTCCTTTCCCTACTATTGACTGAGCAAAAAAAAAAAATTAATAAATAGAATCAACTTTGTTGAAAATTTGATTTGATTTGGTTTCGATGACAAACATGGAATGATTATTTTTCTTTATTATATAATTAACTTTTTAATTATAATTACCTAGTACACGTAAATACCTTTGTTGTTATTGTTTGATTTGTAAAAATTTAAATAAAAGTCGTTATAACTGTAAAAAATGTTGAACTATAGATCCAATTAAAAATGAAGTAGCAAAGTTATACATAAAATTAAATTTAATTTAATGCTCTATCAATTTTTTTATGACTATTCTTCTGAGAAATAGTCGTGGCCGGCAATAGAAGTAAACGTTTGGCGAAAAGTGAGGTGAAAATGATTTTTTTTTTTTTAGAAACTTATTTGCAATAACGTGTATCTCAAATACCGTTAAAAGTTTGACAAATACGTATAAAACAATTTTGGTGGAAATTTAATTAGGTTTAGTTTTTATTCAAATTATATTTTTCTGGAGTCCACCGTTTCCGAGATGTCGGAAAACCCAAAAATGGGACCTTTTTCCCTCCACCCCACCGTATGCTCACCCCCTTGGGTGGGGACTTTTAGTATGTTTATCTTCTAACTACTCGTAAGGAAGCCCTAAAGTCAAAAAGTATCGCATATTTCATGCACTCTACAACTTGTTTATTGACTGGACTAAACTGTACGAGGTTCTCAGTGTGCTGGCATGGGTGTTTTACGGAACTTATTCAAAATTTCATATATAGATCGGATCGGATAGTAAATTTAACCAGCGTTTGGACAAAAAAAAAATAAATTTTTAATCGGACAAATAGTTTCGGATTTAGAGTTAAAAAAGTACAGGAAAACGTGCTTTCGCGGAGTAGTGCGTTGTTCCCTACAGCTTTAAAACTATTGATTTGAGAAAAAAAAAATCATAGGATCAATTTTTTTCTAAATGTACTACAAATAACGGATTCCAAGTAATTTGATCAAACGGCTGTGAACGTATGATTTTATATATATATATTTTGGTTAAGTATATACATATATATTTGGTTAAGCATTTTAGTACGTAGGTATATAAAACAATTTTCGATGATGACGTAATTCCCGATTATGTTATCTTTTTCTTTTTCATCAATCAATTATTTAACAATAACAAAAATAAATAAATTTTGATTTTAAAATAAACCATAAAAAGACAGAACAGTATTTTCCCCCAGAACCCACTTTTGACTGTTTTTTGTTTCTGCCGTATTTGAGAGAACCGCTGGGCCCACAAGTACCATTCTGGTCTCAAATGTTGTATTTCAGGAGATATTTCACAAAATAAGTGACCATATCGAAAAAACATCACTTTTTGGAGAAAAAAATGGCCTCTTCTAAGATAATATCACTGTATCTTTGGAACCAAAGGCTATATAGAGCTCACTCTGATCTCAAATTGTAGCAAATTTAGTTTACTTTAAAAGTATGAGGCGTGCCTATACCAATCAGACGCTTCCTTAACTGAAATATTGAGCAAAAACTGAAAAAATTCTAAAAATGTTAGCATTAACGACGACTTTTTCCCGACTTCCGCAAATTTTCTGTATATTCCCGAATTTTTCCCGACCACACGAAATTCCCGACATATTCCCGAAATTCCCGAATTTCCCGACTAGTAGACACCCTGTCGAGAGTAAGTTGCTGAAACAGTTCATTAGTCTTCTTAATGATGAAATGCCGAGTTAAAATGGCATTGTCCTTTATCTCGCAGAAATTACTCCTTCATTTAAGCTTTCTTCCTCTTTCAAATCATTAATTCTTCCAATCCCTCTAATATCTCTAATATCTTCCAGTTCAAATCCTCTGATTCCTTTGGTAATGCACGATCCCGCTCCTCAAACCTGTATACTTCATCTTACAAGGGTGCATCATTTGACCATTCCTTAACTTCCTAATGGAATAAACTACCTCATAATATCCATAATGCTCTATCTCCGTCCACATTTAAATCCCTTCTGTTTCAATATCTCCTTTCTCTACAGAATGACACATAATTAGTAAATTACACATACGAGGTGTGATCAAAAAGTTCCAGGACTTTTTATATACTATGGGAATGCAATGTCTCACAGCGATGCGGTTGGCAGCATTGTATTGCCTGACTCAACAGGAACACAGCTGTGTTTGCAGATCAATCATAACATCACTGAAAGTAACATTAACACAGTTTGTTTGAGGTTAGTTTTATAGAGATTGGCTATTTTATGAAAATGAATGTGAAAGAAGAGCAACGTGTTTGTGTGAAGTTTTGTGTGAAACTGAACAAAACGTTTTCTGAAACCTTTTTGATGTAACAAGAGGCTTTTGGTGAAGAATGTCTAAGCCGATCATGCTGCCATCAGTGGTTCAAGAGGTTTAAAGATGGCCGAACATCCACAGACGACGATGCTCGTTCCGGACACCCTTCAACGTCAATCAATGATGACAATGTTGCTAAAGTGAGCGCTCTCGTACGATCAGACCGTCGACTAACAATCCGTGAAATGGCAGAAGAGTGTAAAATTTCATTTGGGTCATGTCAGGAAATTTTAACTGAAAAACTTCAAATGCGTCGTGTTGCAGCAAAGTTTATGCCAAAACTGTTGACTGAAGACTAAAAACAACACCGAACTCATGTTTCTAAGGAACTTCTTCAAAAGGCAAATGACGACGAAAGCTTCTTGAAACATGTCATTACGGGAGATGAGACATGGGTTTTTGGTTACGATGTGGAAACAAAAGCCCAATCATCACAATGGACATCAAAAGGTTCTCCAAGACCCAAGAAAGCACGCCAAGTCAAATCAAATGTGAAGGTCATGCTTACGGTTTTCTTTGACAGTAAAGGTGTTGTCTACTATGAATTCCTTCCACGAGGTCAAACAATTAATCGTTTTGTTTATCTTGAAACCCTCAGAAAATTGCGTAATGCTGTGAGAAGAAAGAGACCTGAGCTGTGCAGTGTATATTTTAAGGAATTCTGACTGGGCGACATACGGTACAGCAAAAGTACCGGGGGTAGGGCGGGGTGTCCCTGAAAATTTTTCAAAATTAAGTGTCAAATGACGCATTTTTAGGCCGTTTTAACTCCTGATTAACATGGTCCGTGAGGTTTTGAATACCGGGAACTCCCTACTAGATCCCAGGCCTTTTGATAATTAATTTGGTCCACTCTATGACGTATGAACCCATTTTTAAATTGACTTCAGGGGCCTATTTCATAAAGATGGAAGTACAACTCTACGGCTACAATTCCAAAAAAAAACTTGACATTTGAGCTCCCATTGGTCGGTTTCAAGGTTTTTTTTAATTGTAGCCGTGGAGTTGAACTTTTTACTATTTTTTTTATTATTTTGAAAAACTGTATTTAAATTGATACAGTTATTCAATTTTACTACATACTCCCGTAAAAATTTACCTGCACCGGCTACGTTCACTGGGCGACAAAGTCATGGAAGTGGGCGGCACAAGCGTCGCCCAGTTTATATGTTATTTTATGCTATGGAGCTGTGGCAAAGTGGTGATTGGGTCCTTCACCATGACAATGCTCCTGTTAACTCTGCATTAGTTATCCGTAACTTTTGTGTAAAAAACGCAATGACTGTCATTCCTCAGCCTCCCTACTCACCTGACCTGGCTCCAGCCGACTTTTTTCTTTTCCCGAAGCTCAAGAGACACCTTGAACAACGGAGCTGCTAACCACCTTTACAAAAGAAGAGTTTTCTAGGGCCTTTGATCAGTGGAAACACCGGTGGGAAAAGTGTGTAGCTTCCCAAGGGGAGTACTTCGAAGGAGACAAATTTGAATAACCTGTATGTTGTATGAATAAATGTATAAAAATTCAGTCCTGGAACTTTTTGATCACACCTCGTAATTAGTACAAATTCATTCTAATATTTTATTCATTCTATTAGTGCATGCGGAAGATGTGTATACTTTTTCTTTTTATAATTATTGGATTTTATCATTTTTATTTAATTTTTTTAAAAATTGATTTGTAAAATTCTAAATAGTAACTAAGATTATTAGCTTCTTATATTTATTTTTATATTCATTGTATTATTCTTATTAAACATAAAGTGACGAGCAAAACTGAACACACTGGTAATATTTTTTGCTTGGTAATTAAATTTGAGATACATAAAAGGAGAAATTTTTTTAAAATAATTAATACGTTCATAAAAAAAACAACCAAATTCTGCCTGGCAAATGCGCTGTTAATTCTTCTGTATCTCTCCTTTTAATGGTCTGATTTTGATTTACTTTTCTTTTTTTCTTTTTTTTTTTTTTTTTTTTTTTTGAAAACTCTTGCCAAACGGGTTCTTTTTTATTCTTATACATGTATCCATAAATCCAAAGAATTATGCACAACTTTAAAAAAGCTGAAAATTCTTTTTATACTGATTTTTATTAACATGAATTTTAATTACATTTAATACACCTAGTAGTATACGGATTTTAATTTTTATAAAAAGTACATATTTGCAAATAGTCGCCATTTGCCCTTTTTCGCATTTTTGGACTCTATGACGTCTAGCTAATATCCTCTGAAGATAATATATTGGTAACTTGAAAATTGAATGAGATATAGATATTTTTGTGGTAAGAAATTAGTAGGCCATAAATATTGCTCGTGAAAACTTTCATTCTGATGATGAAAAACAGGAGATAGACGACTTCTAGTGTTTTTAGTTCAAAGTATTCTTAATTTTTCTTTATTTTTATCATTACTGGAAACAAATTTCTTTTTTTAAACTTTTTCTTGTTTTTTAAACTTTTTTTTATAATACAAACATTATCTAGCTTTTTATTCATTAAATATCCATCCATTCATTCATTTCAAGAATTCCTATACCTCTTTACTTTAGGATTTTCGCACAAAAAACTCGTTCTATGGAAAAAGGGCCTCAAAACAGTTATTTATTTAATTTACTGGACTATCTGGAAATATTAATCATTGTTTCAGTTCTCATTTCGTTGAAAAAATCTATTTTCAAATACCTCAACAATGCAAGAAATTAACACAGTTATATTTGAAACTTTCAAAACGCACTTTTGTATTATGTGCCCATTTTCCAAATACCGCCTCAATTATTCTAATGCATGAGTGCTCACAAAACTAGCAGTAAGAGGATTCCATGCGTCTAGGGGATCAGATTTAACATCATTCTTTGCTATTAAAGGAAAACGGACTGCATAAAAATCATTTCCTGTAGTAACACAAGCTTTCCAAGCTATTTTTGTCGCAGAACTTTGTATTTTTGAAGACACTTTTCAGCTTCTTGAGAACTTCACCGTATTACTTTATTACTAAGATACAAAAATATTTTCAGTGAATAGAATCAAAAAATATTTTTTCCTCTAAAAACCGTAATCTCCAAAATTTGGGGATGGACCATGTTTGTAGGGAAGTGGACGCCCGTTGGTCTACTCTTCCTCCAACAATCGAGGTTTGCAGGGAATTTGTTAAGTGCAGCTAGCTGTAACAATAGGTGCTCCTTTGATAAAGCCAAGGTGCGATGCACTTTGCTTTGTACAAAAACAACCTACACAACTTTCAAGACCTTTGACAACCCACAAGCTCAAAACGCACGTTCTCACGAATCTAAAGACAAACGAGCTTTGCGTCTTCAGAAAATAAGAGAGCACGCGAAAATCGCACGTTCCCTTGAATCTGAAAACGAACGAGTCGTGCGTGTTTAGAAAATGAGAGAGCACGCGAAAATCGCACGTTCCCTTGAATCTGAAGACGAACGAGCCGTGCGTCTTCTGAAAGTCGCCGAATACCAGCGAAATAAATACTCATGCTCTCGAATCTGAAGACGAACGAGCTGTGCGTTTAGAGCCCTGAGTGAAAACGCTCGTGTCTAAAGATTGTTAGAAAATTAAGAAGATATACTACACCCATCTTCCTATAATGCGTCAAAACGCACAGCAGCGACTTCGTTGGGTACACGGCGAAAATGAATTTCTGAATGATCTTAAAGACTTTGTAAAGACTGATAATCCGTGCTCCGTATGTCATATAATATAACAATAATGATATAATATACTTTTTCTTAATTTACCCATCTCTCTGAAACTACTGGACCGATTTTAATGAAACTTAAACTGTTCCCTAAGTTGAAGTGTACCTAACTTAAACCAAAAAGGATCATCTGGATATGAATTTTAGATTTCGAGAAATTCATGGACAAGCATACGCTTACGAAAATAAGCACATGTGCTTGGAAGCCTAAATGGATCATACTCAAATATTATCCAATTCCAACAATATTACAAACATACATCTGAAATTGATAAACTGCTTTTTTTTAAGTCGGTTAAAAATGTATAAAACACAAAATCCATGTACAAATTAATCTTCTTAAGTTTTGTAACACTTTTACTAATCTTAAATTTGATTACTTAAATTGATAGAACAAATATAAATATATAAAACACTATATCCATGCACAAATTAATCATCTCAAGTTTTGTAAACCTTTTACGAATTAGTTAAGAGGAAATAAGAAAACATGAATTGATAAAACACTTAACCCTTTATGAAACTCATGTTGTTAACTTCTGTTTCACTTATTTACATTTAAGAAGAC
Organism: Euschistus heros; assembly: GCA_003667255.2. Lineage (NCBI taxonomy): Eukaryota > Metazoa > Arthropoda > Insecta > Hemiptera > Pentatomidae > Euschistus > Euschistus heros. The sequence continues at coordinate 40,216 of RCWM02001228.1, read as the reverse complement.
TAAATATCAATATAACAAACTAAACAACACAATCTAAGATAAAACTGTAGAAGTGATTGTTTACATGTGAGATTATAGGAATGAACTATCGATAAATGTAAACTCGAAGTGAAGCGTAAGGATCGAACTGGTCGGTGTTGCGCGGGGGTTGGTGGCGCACAGTGGGCAAAAAATCCATTTCGGCGGCCAAAATTATTTTATTGCAGAAATATGTTTTAAATTACGTCCGATATACAGGAAAAATATTTTAAAAATTTTCATAAAAGTGGAAGAGTTCATAATAAATTCCTGAATTGTCGACCTAAAATGCAAGAAGTACGGTTAAATGAGATGGCTGTAAAGCCTCATTTGTTGGCGATATTTCTTTAATATAATATGATACAAATGAGCTGGTTCTACATATCAACAAAGCAAAATCATATAAGATGGATTATTTCAAAATTAAGCGCATTTTTGAAGACTTATTAAAAATAAGTATATTTGTAGTTTAATTTTAAAAACGTTTTTTAATCATATACCTAATTTCTTTTCATATTTTTGAGTATTAACATATTATTAATCTATTATACCGAAAATTTACATTATTATTTTACCCAAATAGTACCTACCATCAAAACAGAAGTCATTGATCATCAAGGTAGTAGGGTTTTTTGGTTGTTTTTTTTTTTTTTGGAAGTATGTTGAAAAATCAAGTTTTTTTTAACTATTAGCTAGTCCGCTTTAAATTTTTTAAATATTTTTCCCGTTAATTGCACTTCATTTAGAACATTTCGGCAGTATAATATTTCGGCCGCCAAAATGGCTTTGCAGCCCAGATTAATTAATTAAATGACTTTAACAAGTTTGAATTTCAAAACAAGTCGCGGTTTTTAGTGTGCTGGTATGGTTATTTTACGAAACTTGATCATAACTTTATATATAGGTTCTTATAGTAAATTTAATGAGCATTCAGATGAAAAAAAAAAATTTCGGATCGAACAATTAGTGTCGGAACTGTAGCTAAACGAGTGGTGATATAGGTGTTTTCGCAGAAAAGTGCGACCTTAGTCTGAGTGTTGAAATGAAGGGTGTAGATTGCATGAAATATGCGATGATTTTTTATGTCACATCTTCGCCGGGAGTAATTAGAAGGTAAACCTACTAAAAGTCACCGACACTGGAGGTTGAGTTAAGGGTGGGGGGAGAGGAGAGGTCCCAATTTCGTATTTTTGGATCTTATCCCGAAAACGGTGGACTCAAGAAAAATATGCTACAAATCGAAATTAAAGCTAATTGAATTTCCTATAAAATTAATTATATACATATTTATCGAAGTTCCAACGGTTTTCGAGATATACAGCCTTGGCCAAAAGTATTAGGCACCATGAAAAATTCTCTTTTTAATTTTAATAAGTAATTGTTCAATCATTGTTACACCCAAAACTCGTTTTGTTGACAAAAATACTTCCTTTAAATAGATTATTCTCAACCATTGCCCCCTACTTCATACGATACACCACGGGAAACAATAATGTAATATAAACTAAAGGACTCAGTACAGTTGCTGCTCTCTTTACTTCAACTTGAGAAAATTTTTGTTTTATTTAATTGTGAATATAACAAATAAAATTAGGGCTTTTTTGAATTCAAAGAACTGAGTGAGATTGAACGAGCAAAGATGTTATGTCGTCGAAAGGGTATAATCAATCTTAGATTGCTAAAACTATGAAGTGCTCCCGATGTGCTGTTCAATATACACTTATGAGACAACGGAGCTTTAACACATTTTCCTCGCTGTCTAGAATAGAAAGAAAAAAAAAAAAAAAAAAGGTGCACGTGAGGAGGGATTTTTCGTGAGAACATCTCCTCAAAATCGCAAGAAAACATCAGAAGAACTGACTGAAGAGATTAAAACATTGTGTTCTGGCAATATTTCTGCTCGGACAGTAAGAAGAAGGCTAGGAGAGAAAGGTCTGAAGGGATGTAAAGCCAGGAAGAAACCGAGGCTTGGTGAAGCCAATCGCAAGAAGAGGCATGCCTGGGAAAAACTTTACCAAAACTGGACTGCTGAAGATTGGGCAAAGGTAATTTTATTAGATGAAAAACAACGTTGAGGTAATTAAATTATTGTAAATTGAAATTAAAAATGTCGAAAAATGCCTATTATAAGTTTACTGCAAGAATATAATTATTTTTACGAATTCATCAAAATATCTAATTTTGTGCAGATTTCTGGAACTCCTGGAGCAGTTTTTGTATGAAGGAGGGAAGGCGAAGCCTATCACCCAGATTGTGTTGTCCCTACTGTAAAACATGGTGGGGGAAACATAATGTTTTGGGGTTGTATGGAGTTTCGGGAGATCGAGAAATATTTTTGTGCGAAGGGAGGATGAATAACGATACCTACATATCAATATTAGACCAAATTTTAAAGCCTTCATTTGAAAAAATATTTTAACTGAGGACAGTGCCAACATTATTCTCAACAGGATAATACTCCATGCCACGTTTCACGAAAAAGTAGAGAATGGTTCGAAAAAAAAAATATCAATTTTCTTGACTGGCCTCCTCAGTCCCCAGACCTCAATCCCATTGAACACCTGTGGGCTAAATTAAAAATCAGAGTTGGTAAACGTAACCCTACAAACACAGGCAATTTGTTTACATTATTAAAAGAAGAGTGGGAAAGGAGATTGTACACAACTATTTAATTCCATGCCAAAAAGAATAATTGGGGTCATAAAAGCAAATGGTTTGAAAACAAAGTATTAAATTGTGTTTTTTATGATTCAAAAAAATATATGTTTCAAATGGTTGAAGTTATATTTATTCCCTAATACTTGTATGTAGGTGCCTAATACTTTTGGCCAAAGCTGTGTGTTATTAAAAAAAAAAAAATGTTTACCTCACTTTTTGTTAAACATTTGCTTAAAATACCATAAACTTATAAATGAAATGAAATTAAACTCAATGCTCTACCATTTTGATTATGTATTTTTTTCTGAGGAACGATCAGGGAAGGTACTAGAAGCAAAAGTATTACAAAAAGTGAGGTAACATTTGTTTTTTCCGATCATCAAAAACCACCGATTTTCAATAACGTATATCTCGAAAACCATTAGAATTTCGACAAATTTATACACAATCAATTTAGTTTGGAAATGTAATCAACTTTAATTTAGATTTGTAATATATTTTTCTCGAGTCGACCATTTTCGAGATATAGTCAATGTCAAAAATAAAGTACGAGTTTTTTTTCGGAATCAAACGTTTCAATAATGTTTTTATAAATTTATTCATACACCTAGCCGTTTTATGATTGTAAGCTTGTATACATCAATATATATCCTTTCAACAATTTAGTCACCAAACAGAAAAGAAAGGAATCATAAGTGGCAAAATATAATTATTTCGCAGTAAAGGAGTTTTAAAACGCACAAACTCCCTTTTGCGATCAAATACCTTATTAGATCCATTGTAATATTCATAAATATTTTCTTTGTCTTTGCAGCCTTCCGTGTTTGTTGACCGAAACAGGGGCCCGAATAGACTAGAGAAAAGAGGGTATGCAGAAGTTCAAAAAAATATTTCATTTTTTTAAAAATAAATAAAAATAGTGTTTACGAAATAAAATTTTCCCCAAAATTACTTCTTATTCAAATCAAAAGGTTTGTAATGAATTACTTCTTATGTCTAACCGTTTTCTAATTTTAAGCTGTAAAAAAACATATTTTTTCTACAATTTATACCCCTGGACGTAAAAAAAGCGTGGGAAGTTTCCCATACAAAAAAAGCTTACAATTATTTATTATTACCTTTACTTTGAGATTAGTGTTTCGAAAGAGGAAAATGGTCAAATAAGCCTATACTGTGGGCGATATGTCGAATAAATGAGAAATGAAACTACTCTCGTGAAACAATTAAAAGGATTGATCAAAATGAAAAAAAAAAAATTCAATTTCACGAAATTCAAGAAATGTCCTACCAGACTATTGTTGTTTGAACCTACATTAGTATTGGAAATGTTGATATTTCCTTTAATCCTATGCCGTCTAGGGATTTCGCGTCTTTTTTACCTTCTTCTTTTTACCCGAACCTAGCATAATCTTGACTGTGGATTGCTATGGCAAAACGTAAGATAGAAAAATGAATTTTGTATCTCAGGAATACGCGCGGCTGGAAGGGAAAGAAGGAAACTGCCTATTTAAACTCATTCAATTGAAAAATTCAATAACTTTTTGTACTCATCACTTTTATATAAAAATCAGTAAAAGTACTAAAGCTTTTTGATTTGGGTATTAAAAAAAGTAAATAATTTTAATGAATACAGCTCATAATATAATTATTCCTTATTAAGAATAAGCAACATTTATGCAAAAATAATATATCATATTTGTTCATAATAAATATTTTTTTTAATGTACAGTAATATAGCATAAATAATTTTAATTAGTGATAGGAATAGATAATACTTTTTTGTTTGTGGATTCCTTTTTTTTTTTCAACTAGTTTTATATAAATTAATAATAAAATAATGTTTCTATTTATATCCTTTTCACGTTATATATGAACAATTTGAAAGTTTGAATAAATGAAGTTTTTTTGGTTATATAGTTTTAATTACTGTTTACTTTTATAATTTTTCGAAATTTTCATTTCGGATCGTGAAAATTCTATTTTGAGTTCCAAAACAACCTTTCGATTGAAATCTTATTTTAGATTTGTAGTTTGAGACTGCCATTGTAATGATAGATGTAGATGCTACCTGAAAAACAAAACAAAAACATTTGCATAGAATTTCGTATTTATGGGTTTCGGCCGATGTTGTTCGTATAATTAAAAAAAATTTTTCGCCAATATTTATATTTCATTATTCTACGCTTGCCTATTAGTTGACTTTCCTTTAAAAAATACTAAAAAGTAGTTTTTTTGAACCTAAAATTGTAAATATCACATATATGGTCTTCTAAAATAGATACATCAAATTCTACGGAAATATGGAACAAAATTAACTATACAGAACCAAAATCGGATGATCTATTGAGATTTGAGGAGGAATCTAAATTTTGTTTATTTGGGCAGACAACAGAGGGGACATTTAGCCTTAAAGAAATATCACCAACAATTGAGGCTTTACAGCCATCTCATTTAACCGTACTCCTTGCATTTTAGGTCGACAATTCAGTAATTTATTATGAACTCTTCCACTTTCATGAAATTTTTTTAAATATTTTTCCCGTATATCGGACGTCATTTAAAACATATTTCTGCAATAAAATAATTTTGGCCGCCGAAATGGATTTTTTGCCCACTATGTGGCGGCCCGCTTCTCCACCAGAGCCATAAAAACTTTTAATTATCAAATGAGTGTGCTATCAATAAATAAATATAATTTTATGTTAGTGTTAAATCTTTATTGTAACAGTAGTTTTAATTTAATTTTTTCAATATATTAACTTGTGCTCAGATATATATATATTTTTTTAATTTTAATATAAATTGACTGTCAAAAGTATCGCAACATTTACAAAAAAGGTAGAAAACATACTTTTTTAAATTTTCCTTTTTTACAATTTTAACTTTTAAATTACAATTTAAATTTTTAATTTAAATTTAATAGGACTTGAGATTCTGACCAAATCATCATAGCTCAAAACATTCATTGTGAATAAAATTAATTGTTATAACTAGACTAAAGAGAAAAGAGAGAACAAGGCAAATGAAAGATAAACATAGACTGACAGGAAATTTGAAATGGATATACCAAAATTCCATCGGTTTTTGGTAAAAAGTGAATAACAATGATGTGTCTAATCCCTAATATCTTTCATGTAATAAACAATATTAATATAAATATAAACAAGGTATGGATTAAGGTCAAAAACAAGAAAATCTCGAGAATTATGGACATTGCAATACTTTTGACAGGGAGTGTATAATAAAATAATTTTTAAACATTTTTTTTATTCACTGCATATGGAAGTTTTTTTTTTTAATCAGTTCGAAAACATTCAAATATTCGAGATAAGTTGATATCTCAGATATTTCATATACCGACATAACAAATAATTTTTTTTTTTAGATACTCTAACTAAATATAATTTACCATTTAATATTTAACATTTTAAATTTTTATAATAAAAAGTATTGTCACAATAGGGGAGGGATCTCAATGGCCGAGTCAGTTGGGGTGAGCAAGTGAGCTTTGAGATTTGAAACTGATTCATTACCTCTTTGAAATTCTTATAGGACTATTTGTAAAATTTTATCATGTTGATAACTCAAAATATAGATTTTTGATTTGTCATTTTATAAATACATGTGAGATATCAACAATTAGAACATTTGAAGTCGGTTCTTTTTTATCTTCCTCCATTTAACATAACTAGCATAGAGGGGCCTTTTATATATATATATATATATATATATATATATATATATATATATATATATATATATATATATATATATATATATATATATATATACAGGTATGCAAGTTTAAAATGTCGTTTATTTCTTAAAATATATACACAGTAATTTAAAAAAAAGTATAATATATTTTATTCAAAGTACTGACCCTCGCCAAAAGAATGCTTCATCTTTATTTGAAATCCATTCATCGAGCCATTTTCGTACGTTTTCGAAATTGTTGAAGTGTTGCTCCGCCAATGAGTGTCCCATCGATGAGAAGAGGTGATAGTCAGAAGGCGCCAGGTCAGGTGAATACGGCGGGTGGGGTAGGAGTCCCCAACCAAGCGAAGAAATCGTTTCCTTAGTCAATCTGGCTGAATGTGCAGGAGCGTTATCATGCTGAAGAATGACTTTGGCGTGCCTGTGAGCCTATTCTGGGCGTTTTTTTTTTTCGATCAATGCGTGACTCAAATTGATCATTTGTTGTCGGTAGCGCTCGGTATTGACTGTTTCGCCGGGTTTGAGAAGCTCGTAGTAGACTACTCCCTTCTGATCCCACCACACACACAGCATTGTCTTCTTCCCAAAACGATCCGGTCTTGCACTCGATGTGGATGGTTGTCCTGGCGTTACCCATGATTTTTTTCGTTTGGGATTCTGAAAATAAATCCATTTTTCATCGCCAGTTACAACTCGATGCAAAAAACCCTTTCTTTCGTGGCGTAAAAGCAGCATTTCGCACACAGTTTTTCGTTTTTCCATCTGTCGTTCGTCCAATTCATGTGGAACCCATTTTCCAACCTTTTGAATCTTTCCCATAGCTCTCAGGCGATCGGAAATGGCTTGCCTAGTGACATTCAACTGTTCTGCCATCATTTGTTGGGTTTGGGTATTGTCTTCGTCTAATAAAGATTGCAATTCGAAGTCCTCAAACATTTTTGGTCGATTTTCTCGTTTTTGATCAGTAACATCAAAATCACCACGTTTGAAACTTTGAAACCAATGTTCACATGTCCTGACGGTTGGAGCAACATCGCCATAAGTCTCAACAAGAATTCGATGACATTCAGATGCCTTTTTCTTTTGATTAAATAAGAAAATCATGACATGCCGCAAATGCTCTTTATTTGGCTTAAAATTAGACATTTTTAACACCAAAGAAAGGTATGATACGTCCACGTAAACGACTTAAAAACAACTGACTTTTGTAAACAAATGACTAACAAACAAAATAGCGTTTAGAGATAAGCAAATCCTTCAATAGGCTAAGAGCGCATTCTATTGGAATTAAAACGACATTTTAAACTTGCATACCTGGTATGTATATGTATATATATATATATATATATATATATATATATATATATATATATATATATATATATATATATATATATATATATATATATAACTATTTTACAATATTTAGGATATAGGTCCTTTATATTTAACAATATTTTGATTAAAAAATATATTCTTTTTTACATTTTTATTTATCTATTTTATATATATTGTAATGATATTTGCAATTTGAGTCCAGAAAGCAAATATTGGAAGTAAGGGTCCAAACCAGGTAGGATCAGGGATTAAGGAAACCTTCAATACCTGGATAGGCAGTACCAGCCCTTGAGGCAGGTAGGAATAAGGGGCAGTTGGTATTAGGACAGAGAATGAAGAAGACGTGGAGAGTTGTTTATGGACCTTAGAGCAACCAGTGTCAGGAGTCAGAAGACTATGGAACCAAGATAAGTGAAAGTGTTAAGAAGTTCTCTCCTTAATGGACTTTAGAATTTAGATTAAACAAAGGTAAAATTAAATATTGTTTCATATTGTAATTTATATAAATATAAAAAGTATGCACAAAACCTTGTTTAAAAAAATATCCAGTCATAATTCAAAAGAATATTGACAGAACCCTAATAATGAATCAAAGTCAATTAATTATTGGTAACAATTTTATTTAAACATTAATGATTGAAGAAAATCATTACAATATATATATATATATATATATATATATATATATATATATATATATATATATATATATATATATATATATAACTTAAGTTCAGTCTCAAAAAGAAACAAAAAAAAAAAAGAATAAAAAAGGGCAAAGTAACACACTCATAGACTGTTGGAAATCAACTGACTTTATTGCTCTATATTTATACATGTCCATTGTTTGTTGTGTCTGGAACTAGGATTAAGCCTAATACTAGGCTGCTTCGAACCTTGACTTCCCCCCTCCAGTTTATGATCATCTTTCATAAACTTTAACTTTGGGCACTTAATACCAATAAGGTATTAAGGAGTCCAGCGACTAATTCCCTCATGGTCAAAAGCCGAAGCAGATCCATAAATACCTTAATCCTACCCAGTCCAAAGTCTTATCATCTAATTCTACAACAGTATCTTAATCCTAAATGGTACAAAGTCTCTTGATAACATACAAAAATAAAACTTTTCTTCTAAAACCCTTAACTAACATTCATAGTCCCAAAAGTCAAACTTTATTTACACTTAAACACGCTATTCTTAAATTTATATTTACACTATTCTTAAAACTAACTTACAGCTAATAAACACTGAAATTTAAGTATTCTTCATAAAATAAAATCTCTCTCTCTCTCACACACACACACACGCACACATACAAAATAAAACTAAAACTTCTTTATGTACAAAACTAATTAATTCTCCGTTTCACACACTAATTTACACATTGCTTGAACTGAAATCTATATACAACTAACACTGATATCCAAATTAACAAAAACATTTCTCCTTTTAATCTTTACAAAAGTAACAAAAAAAAAAAAAAATTTCTCAAAATACAGTAATATACATTTGCTACAACAAAATTAAATAAAAATTTCCTTCTCCGTTGCTCACAACGGAACACTCACAGAATTACTTGCTCCTCTATCGGGAGCTTTAATTGTTCAATGTGAACATTTCTCCGATTTTTAGGTTCCTTGACGCTCTCCAGCGTCACCACATTATGCTCTCTTATCGCTATCACTCGGAATGGCCCTTCGTACCGACAAACCTCTTTCCCGCGGTTGGAATTCTTTCTTCGGTATACGATCATTCCGATTTTTATCTTTCCGGTGACGTCACGCACCCTCAAATTCTCTCTCTCGACTCTTCGCGATTTTTCCCTCATGATGCGCTCTCGCGCCTTTTCCCTAATCTTTTTTAGTCCCGCGCCGCGGTTTCTAACGAAGTTTATGATTCCTTGATCCGATGCGGTATCCCGAACGTCCCTCCGTCTTTCCCGGAGCCCGAATACGATCTCTAGGGGTGAGAATCCCGTAGCCGCGTGAATTGAATTGTTGTAGGCAACAATCGCCTTCCCCATCGCGACATCCGGCTCTAACCCTTTCTCGAGTTGGTATATCCGAAGGTGGTCACTAAGGGTCCCGTGTAGCCTCTCAATACCCCCTCTGCCCTTGGGATGCTCTGGGGTATTTATATGCCATCGGATCTCTAACTCTTTAGCCTCCGCCCTGACCGCCGCGTTATCGAATTCGAGACCCCCGTCTGACGTAATTCGATCCGGTATACCGTAGAACGTGAACCATATCCTGAGCGCCCTTAATACCGCTTCCGCCGATTTGTCTTGGACCAGGTGTGCTAGGGCTAACTTACTGAACACGTCGAACATCGTGACCCACCGGTACCCTCTCCACGTAAAGGTGTCAATCTGGAGATCGGCTAATGGGGCCTCCGCCGTGGGCGTTTCCTCTTGAATCCATGACGATCGTACTTGGTGGTCAGGCATACCTCACACGACCCTGTGGCTTCCCGTATCGTGTTCTTCATCCCCCACCAAAAATACCGCCTCCTTAACGCCTGAAGCGTTTCCTGGACCCCGCGATGATTGGTCTTCCCAACGTGATATGACGAGGTTACTTCTTTTTGTTTCTCGGTGTCCCCGATAGTTTCAACTAATCTTGCGCATCTAATAAAAGTCCTGTCCGAACCTATCTTTTACTGTTTCCATAACCTACTTATCTTATCCCATATCGTCCGGTTGCCCACGTAGATATGGTATGTCTTCTTAGGTTTCGTCGTTCCTTTCAAAATTTTGAGCAGCGGTTCCTCCCTAATTCCTGGTTCCGTCCAGATAGTGATGATGCTGCTCTTCCCGTACTCTGAGAATTCCGCCTTCGGTAGACCCTCAGTCTGGGTCTTCCAAATGATTTGAAGTTTTTTATCATTTATCATCTCATCAATCTCCTCCATCTCTGTGGGTCTCTCGTCTGCGGAACTCTCTTCTTCTTGGGGCTCGTTATCTTCATGGGTCTCATTATCAGCGCTTCGCGTACCCTCGTCACCATCCCCCTCCAGTGTCCTTTCGCGCAAAAACTGACGGATATCCCCCGATGGCCCCGCTTCCTCCTCTTCGACCGCATTGACCATAACAGCCCGCGAAAGCCAGTCTGCCACCACGTTTTCCCTACCCGGCTTGTACACTATCTCGAGATTGTACTGACTGAGGAACTCCTTCCATCGCGTAACTCTCGCGGAGGACTCTTTAAGCTTGCCAACCCACTGCAAGGGTCTATGGTCCGTATGGACTCTAAATTTCCTCCCAAAGATATACGGTCGGAAGTGCTCCACAGCCCATACAATCCCGAGTAGTTCCCGTTCCAACGCGCTGTATCTGGTCTCCGCGTCGGTCAGTCTCCGGCTCGCGTACGCCACCGGTCGGTCCCCTTTTTCGCTCTCCTGAGACAATACGGCCCCAAGCGCGTGCTCACTCGCGTCAGTTGTCACCGTGAATGTCTTCTCGAAGTCGGGGAACGCGAGTACGGGTTCCTTTTTCAGTTCCTCCAGGCACCGCCTAATATTATCTTCCATTACCGGGGTGATGACGATCTTACGTACCTTCTTCAATAAGTCATTAAGGGGTACGAGAAACCGCGCCATTTCCGGTACGAACCGCCGGTAATAGTTAAGTGACCCCATCAAGCATCGAATCCTCTTTACATCCCTCGGAATCGCCATCCTCGCGATCGCGTCCACCTTCCCTTTGTCGGGTTTCACCCCTTTTACGAAATAGTATGTCCTAGGAAACTTATCTCTTTTTCGCCTAGCCGCGATTTCTCGGGGGACAGTTTCAACCCAAAATGCCTGACTCTCTCGAATACCGCCCTCAGGTGTCCGACGTGTTCCTTTTCCGATTTACTGAAGACTAGTAGGTCGTCCATGTAGACCTGGCATATGTTTTCGTCGACCCCTCGTAAGAACTCGTCCATGAGTTTTTGGAACGTCACGGGCGCGTTCTTAAGTCCAAATGGCATACGCGTGAATTCATAATGCCCGCGTTCAAACGTAAACGCCGTTTTGCATTGGTCTCTGGGGTGCATTTTTATCTGGTGGTAACCCGCCTTGAGATCTAGGGTACTGAATATCACCGCCCCGCTAAGCCTGTCTAGGATATCCTCGAACCTGAGGATTGGATACCTCTCGTCCCTAGTATTCTCATTCAGCTTTCGGTAATCTATTACCACCCGATACTTCTCCACACCCGGCGCGCTCTTTTTCCTGACTGCCCATAAGGGGCTATTATAAGGCGAAGTGCTATCCCTTATTATGCCTTGCTCCCTGAGGCTCCTAATCTCCTCCCGTATATGTTGCCTCAACGCCTGTGGGTACCTCCGCTCTTTTATATAGGTCACCCGCTCCTCTTTTAGTGGGATCTCGTGGACCGTGACGCTTAACTTATCCCCCTCTCTGAAAAATATGTCTCGAAAGTCGTCCATAATTTTCCCTCTCCACTCTTCCGACCTCGAAACTGCCCCGATCTGCCCTGTACCCTCCTTGATACCCGTACATCGCCTGCATCTCTTTTTTCCAATTCTCACCGTCCAATTCCCTTTGTTATTTCGGATCCTCGATCCTACCCTCTCTAACAGGTCGCATCCGATTATTCCATCATATGACCTACTCATTTTACCCATAATGTGGACGGCTAATTTTCCCTCATTATCTGACCATCGGTCCAAATCCACCTCTATCTCTCCTTCCACAGCACAAGGGCCACCCAGAGTGATAAGATTACAGTCACATACCTTTATCTGGAGTGTCCCGTTGTCTCCTCCCAGCATCCTCTCCGCTGCTCTCCGGCTCAGGATGGTACTCGAGCTGCCGGTGTCCACCAGGCAGCGCACTCCTTTCTCCACCCTGATGATAGGCAGGCCGCCGCTCCTCGCCCTCACGCTGTTGTTCTCCAGTACGCGGCCGCCTCTCTGCTGGCACCCTCCTCAGGCTGCCACACGTCCGGGTTGTGACGCTCTCCTCCGGCCGCTCCGCTCCCGGCTGCTGGTCCTCTCGTCCCCGCTGCTTCCAGGTTCCTCCTCTCTCTCCGTCTCGGGAGCATGATACCGCTGAGGCTTCTGACACTCTCGAGGCCTCCGATGTCCTTCTTGGCCTCCTCACGAGCCTATTTACCTCCATAGGCTCACCTTTGGAGTTGTCCCTTCTCCTGATATAGGGGCATTGCCTGGCAATGTGCCCCTCAGTGCCGCACTCGAAACATTTGGTGCGGGGGCACTGCGCTACCAAGTGCCCTGGCTTGCCACATCCGTGGCATCGTCGGTCTTCTTTCCTCCTGTTGGGCGCTGGCTTCCTTTACCCTAGTCTTCTTCTCTCAGCTGTTCTATCTGAGGTCTCCCGCCTCCGCCAGGTAGACTCCTGTGGTCTCCTGTACACCACCTGGCTCCAGCTTGGTTCTTCCCTGGTTGCCTTGACCTCTTCATCACGGGCGCTCGCATCTACTAGGTCCTGTGCACACTCGATGAAGGATTTTTCGCGAGGGAAACTCTCTTTTCTTCCCGTCTCTCTCGCCAGCTGCACCTTAAGGATGGTTGAGATGAAGGCCATCCTTGCTTCCACCTCCGGTGCGCTCACCGTCTCCCTCATCTTGTCAGTGACCTTGTTGAACTTGACAAGGTCTCGGGCGTATTACCCCGAGCTCTGACGCGGGTGCCTCGTTTCTCTGAACAGTTGAAATAGGTCCTCTTCCGGTGTCCACCTGCCTCCACCGTAAGCCTTCTTCAGCCGATCCTTGACCGTCTCCCACGGCGTCTCCTCATCTGCTTGGATCAGATTAAGGATGTTTCTCCTGATCCGGCAGGTCAGATCGGCTCTCAAAGATTCCGCATCATGCGCATCTAGAAGGTCCTCTGCCCTCTTGACTTCGATGCGCGCTAGCACGCGGTCTACACTTTTAATAAAATGATTCAACTCACCGATCTCTCCGGTGAATCTCTCAATGTCTAAGACAGCTTTTCTCAGGTCTTGAGCGGTGGCCGTTCTAACCTTCAACCAGGCCAACGTGTTCGCGTGAGCCTCTGCCATTGTAACTCTGGCAAACTGTTTGGTACCTGCAGCGTCGGAGGTCTTAAGATGCTGCTGCTCTCTTCCATAGCGAACACTTGAGAAAGAAAAAAATTTCTAACTCACCCGCTCCTCGTTCTCCCGGGTTTCGGCACCACTTAAGTTCAGTCTCAAAAAGAAACAAAAAAAAAAAAGAATAAAAAAGGGCAAAGTAACACACTCATAGACTGCTGGAAATCAACTGACTTTATTGCTCTGAGGCTACTGTATTTATACATGTCCATTGTTTGTTGTGTCTGGAACTAGGATTAAGCCTAATACTAGGCTGCTTCGGACCTTGACTTATATATATAAATATATACATTTCCTTTTTTCCCTCTCCTCTCTTTATTTACATTTCGACCCCTTATTTAATGGAATCCTCTTCAGAATAAAAATTGGTACACGGAAACTCCAGGCCAGTAAGCCCACCGACTCCTGCAGCAAGTGCTTGCCAGCTCAGACACCAGGGTACTCTTATAAAATTATACATATATATAATTTTGTATTTTTGGCCAAATATTCTATGAATCCGTTTTACTCTTCTACAGATGATTAGCCCAGTAAAACAGGTTGGTTAACTCAACAAATGATGGTCAGGTTATAACCCTGTCCACAAAGCATTCTCATAGGTGATCCTGAGGTATAAATTATATATGTGACCTTAAATCTCTGTGTGTGGCCCGGAAAAAAAATATAGCCCACTCGGATCTTTTTGCTTACTAAATATTAAGGATGGTGAAAGTTTTTAGTTTCTTTGAAATGGAAGTGAATCGAAACGATGGCAAATTAGGTCTTGTGGCATTTTGGCCCATTCCTTCTTAATTGTTTGTTTTAATTTCTAGACACCTAAAAACTGTTGTCTACCATTGTATACATTTCTGGCAAGGTGTCCCTATATGTTTCTAATAATACTAAAGTCTGAGAATCTTGCAGGCCAATCCATGACCTGTAAGTTTTCTTGTTTAAAAACTCTTACACCAATTTCAATGTTTGTACTAGGGCATTATCTTGTTGAAAAATAACGTTATCTTTGACTTTGCCTCAAAAAACATTTTTAACTGTTTTTCTATTAATGCCAGATAATGTTTGCTGTTCAGCAAGAAATCATCACAATATCAGTTCTTTGATTGTACCCGATGCCACCACATATCATCACACTACCTCGTCCCATTTGCCTTTTATAAAATACCATTTCTCCTTTCTGTAGGTCATGATAATAGAAAGTACAGTCATCTGGACCATCCAAATCAATTTTTTTATCTGTAATAACACATTCCTTGACTCCTGTTGCCACTGAACATGGTCATGGGAACACTTTTTTCGTAATCATAATGGGCCTTAATAAGGTGTGGAATACATTTATTTGTTTTCCTCTTTATTTGAGATGCAGCATGAAGAACCCTCCTAATGTTTTTAAATATTTGCTTGTAACCCAACATGCTAAGCAATTTGACGAGATGTATAAGTGATGTCAGAAACAATCCTTAAAATTGCTTATTTGAACATTTGAAGTCTCATAATTAAAAAAAAAAAATTATCACCTGTATCTGTAGTTAGATAAAAATACATACCATGAAAATGAAAACCTTTTGAAAGCATATGCATAAATCATGATTTTTAAAGGATAAGATCTCTAATTGATTCAAACACTATAAACATTCAATTTTTTTTAAATGGTTACAATTTGTAATAAAAATCATTGTGACTACAGCTTAAAGTGAATAGAATCTGCCTCACCAGTAATTCAGAAACAATTAACAAAATTAGA
The DNA here is from genome assembly GCA_003667255.2 of Euschistus heros. NCBI lineage: Eukaryota > Metazoa > Arthropoda > Insecta > Hemiptera > Pentatomidae > Euschistus > Euschistus heros. Next base: position 24,663 of record RCWM02001228.1, on the reverse strand, counting down.
TTTAAAAAAATAATATGTTACTAAAATAAAATTTGGAAATGTGGTAGGTTATGAAACATGCCTTAATGTGTATTAGATTTAAGGATAATTAATAGTCCTAATGGTGCTCACTGAACTCTTTTTATCTCCTATATCAGTGATAGAACCTTTAAGGAAAATCCCAATCTGCTGGTTTTCAAAACAAATCTCATCAAACAACACTTATCATTAGTCGTAAAAACTACGACTTTCTGTTCTACAGTATAAATAAGATTCAAAATTCTCAAAGTTTCTAAGTAGGTCATACATAAACTTATTCATAATGACCTTAATGTCCCATATGAAGGTGATTTAGCCCAGACACCAATCCTTCCATTAAAAACTCCTACCCACTTGAATCACTGATCTTCCAACTTGCTTCTCATTCTATAACCAATAACCCTCTGAGGCATTTGAAAATGAAGATTTTTTAAAATAGACCTTTTATTTAATTGCTACTTTTAAACAGGAAGATGCTTTACAAATCATTGAGGTGTTATTAATTCACATATCAACCTAATTCACTTATTTTATTATAGTATAGTTGTAAATATCAACAAATTATTTTTAAAAATTTGTGAAAATTTTCTGGTTTATAAAAAAAAAAATCCCCTCCATTTAAAATATGGGTAATATAGATAAATCCAAGATTATTATTTATAAATTTACTAAATGTTTACCTTCATCAGGACTATGAGGAATAGGAGAAACTGCAGGTTGAATAGACTTAATGCTCTTCTTTGGACGGAGAAATAAAGTTGTGGATTTCCGACGTTTCATATAGTGAGCTACAACACCTAATAGAGTTGCACTTGCACACACAGATATGATGAGGACCTGAATTGAATTTTAATAATCAACTAGATTTAAAAACAAATGCTAACCCACAAACATAAATAGTAATTAATACATATTTCATAACATTACAACTAACTGTAAAAAGTTAAAGATGTAATACCTTCTGAGCTCTGGTTAAGTTTATTTGTCCAAAAGTACTTAATGTTCTGAGGAAAAGAATATCTTTTACTTGAATAAACTTTGACATTTTTTTTTTTTAAATCACTACATTTATATAATATCTTATCTTTTTCCACTCAACCACTGTAATATTCTTTATACATAATGGATAATATAGTTAAATTCAAAATGCATCAGAACTGACAATTCAAAATTTCCTATCACATGTGACGTAGGTATAACCTCACCTTAACAAAACCTTCATGATAATTACACTACGAGCTTTTATGTTGTGGTTGTGGGTTAGTGTTTACTTGTAAGATTGTATGATTCTCTCCAAGAAGAAGGAAATTATGCCTGACGGAATTACTTATATGAAAATTTTAGTTTCGAGCCAAATGCTAACTTTAATTAACAGAGATAACAGGTTATAGCTGTATCACAAGAATAACTTGGAAAAAATTGAACACCTAAGTATGATCTGAGATTAAAAAGTAAAGCAGCCCTTTGATCATCCAATGTTTAAAAGATGTCAGCTAGTTACTCTTGCGACGAAGAAAAATTAAATTACAGTTGGGATTAATGATCTTCCTAATGAACTTTTAGAATATATCATCAGCTTCTTACCACCTTACCAAGATTTAGAGAATTGTATGGTTGTTTGTAAAAGATGGTACAAAAACGTTCAAAGTGAGAATATTTAATTATTTCGTTTAAATAATTATTATAAATAAGAATTAAATAAAATAAATTATTATTTTCCTTATAGGTGTTATACGCCATAAAAAAATTGAATTCCATCGTGCAATTAGTAATTTCAACATTCAGTGGGAAAATAATGACGAAAACGCTAAGCAGCAGATTATTACTAAAAGATACTCACATTCTGCTTGTAGCCATGGTATGTTATAGTTCTTTACCCAATTTTTATTTTATTTTTATATGTTGTAAGCACTATCAATTTCTGATTTAATCAGCTATACATATATTAATTGTAATTCCAGTTATTACTTCTGAAAATTTCTTAAATCATAACATTTAAAGTGTATTTTTATTTATTCATGATTCTTTTTTTTAATGTAGAAAATGCTATGTATGTCTTTGGAGGATGTACTTGCACCAGTACAACATTTAATGACCTTTGGAAATTGGATTTATCCACCAGACAATGGCAGAGGTTATTGACAATGGGAAGTTATCCTTCACCAAAAGCTTGTGCATCTCTTGTTTATTATAATAATTCACTTATCTTATTTGGTGGTTGGACACATCCATCACCTTATCCTCTTCATCAGGTATTTTTAATTTATTCACAGTTATTATAGTATTGTAATGTACAGTATTGTTTCATAATGATTATCATGTTTAGTTCCGGATTGAATGTTTTTTTATCTTTTACCTTAAACCTTGAGTGGTTGTGTATTGCTGTTACAAGTGAGGTCGCACGGATGACAATAGTCATCCACTAAGTATTCTGGTTGTTTAGCAATAGGCATTTTTTTTAATCCCTTTATTTTCAAATATACTCACAAAGGATAAGATAAATAAATTATTTACTCAAAATAATGAAATATAAAGTAAGTAAGTAGATCATTATCAACACATATCAAGTTGAAAATAATAATTATTGGGATGGTCGCGTGATGACAAACGAAATAATTCACTCAAATAGCACAGTACTTCAAGAATATCAGTAGAGGACATTCAATGTAATTATAACAAACTCTTTTTGTATTAATTATGCTAATGTAGACAAAAAAATACAAAACTAAAAATAAGTAATTGAAAGGTCAGAAGGAGGACAGTTGTTACCCAAACAAACCAAATGGGAATTACAGGTCGAGAATATCAAATAGCAACTAACAGAGGTACTAAAACTATCCCCATTGTCTCCCTTTGCAGACGCTAGGCTGTTATATTCAACCATGCCAAAAAAAATACTGAGTAGCGAAGTTAAGAGCAGTGGAGGACTATTGTCATCCGCACGACCACTCGAGGGTGACACATTTATATATTTATAATACACACAGGCCTTCGATTGTGTCTCACATCCCCTGCTGCTCCACCAACTGGAAGAATACAGGTTCCCTACCGCTCTATGCTGACTGATCAGAAGCTATCTAAGCGGAAGATCCTTCGTCATACGAGTCGGTGAGAGCCTGTCTCCACCACCTGTGGTGTACCACAGGGATCATTACTTGGACCAATCCTGTTCAATTTCTTCACGGCTCCACTAGTCTCCCTCAAACACCCCTAGGCGGTAGTGGCTGCATACGCAGACGACGTCGCCGTCTACGCCTCCAGCCTAAACCCTGGCCGAGCACTCAACATAGCTCAGAGGGCAACCTCCACCATAGTTGAGGCTCTACAAAACTGCGGTATCAAGGTTAACCCTAAGAAGACCGATGCCATCGTGTGTCCTTTGCCAAAAACAGGAAATCTCAAAGATTGCCAAAGCACTTCACGATGGACAACGTGGAGCAGCCCATCTCCTACTCCATCCTATATCTTGGGTTTAACTTTGACCGGCACCTCATGTTTACCACACACGTGAAAAGTAGACTCAAGCAGGCCAGGGCGAAAACCTATCGCCTCTACAGTAGAACCTCGATAATCCGAACTAATTGGGACCAGGGTTGGTTCGGACTATCAAATCGTTCGAATTACCAAACAAAGTGCTTTCCTGGCATAGTATGTAGCATGCAAAGAATGAACAATGACATACTAGTTCCCATAAAATAAGAAGCACCTTGTATTGTTAAAGGTAAATAGTTTGTTTTTTGAAATACTACTGTGCTACAGTAAAGTAAAACAGTACTATATTTTATGTAATGTATTGCACATGAATTTCGTAATATTACAATCTTATACACACACAGAAAGTACAGTACTGTACACACAAAAAACTTACGTTGTATAGAAAGATAAAAAAATTAAAGAAAACAAAAAAACAACATTTGGAAAATAGTCACTCATTTTTTTTCTGAACTAAGGTTATAGAAGGTTTTTTGGCTGCTAAATCACGGATTTTCAGAAAATAATTTTTCCCAAAACAGCGTTCGGATTACAAAGGTTCAGATTATCAAGGTTCTTCTGTATCATCTTCTGATCTCTCCCCAACTGTCTCTCCACCTCAAGCTACAGATTTACAAATCTATCATTAAACCCACCCTCCTACATGCCGCTCCACTGCTACACCATATGTTCAAAAGTACTCTCCGTGCACTCCAGATGTTCCAGAACTCCGTCCTTCGGCGAATCGTCCGTGATACCAGCCTAGAGAGGGCCAAAAAACAATCACATCCTCGAACAGCTGAGGATGCCATCTATCCCGAATTTCATTGGCCGCCGGCACAACAAATTTTTTGACGGGCTGAAATATTGTGCCAACCCTCTCTTAGGTATGTCCCAGGTATATGTCCCAAGCCTGGGAGGTGGCAAGGTTTGACCCCCTTAGCGGACGTACTCACCCAGGGAAGGGGTTCAGGCTCTACAGACTGACCCACTAGTGCCACCACCGCCAGTAGAGTGACTCCTCCTCACTCATGACAGAAGAAAGAAGACCATCGGTTTACAGAGGACCTAACAGCAGCCGAGGACACCGATCTTCAAATGCCAACAGGCAATCTAAGATCCTAAAATGTAGTTGTTTTATGTTTATAAATAGAATTAAATGGAGGATTAGAAAAAAAAAAAAAAATTTATATTAATAATATTATTAATTATGACAATAATATTAATATTTATATTAAAACTAGCATCCCCCGTCATGGCTTCACCCTCTTTTATAAGGAAATAACAGATAATTTTAACTAATAATTAAGTTTCATTTGTTTATCGATAAAAATATTGTATTCAAGTATTTAATTGAGCATTATTTCTTGAATGATGTTTTCACACATTGCTGTAATTTTTAACCTGGTTAAAAAACACGTTCAAACGATAATAACATTGTTTTCAACATTTAATTTTTAAACAGTTCCTTGAATTATGAATGTTTCTATAGAAAGTTTCAGTTATTTCATTGTTTTGTCATATCAATTATTTTGTATAATAATTGTGGAGAAATCAATTTATACAATATGTTTATGTTGCTTTGACATTTATAGGCCTGGAGGACATTTAATGAATTACATATGTATGATATTAGTGCGAACCGTTGGAACTGTATAACTTCTCCCACAACAGCACCTCCATCAATGGCTGGGCATGCAGCAACTGTACATGGGGACAATATGGTTGTTTTTGGAGGTCTACATGGTCATAATGGAGGGTAACTACTTCATTAAAATTTTTTTAAATTATATTATTGAATGTCATTGCACAGACACATTTCTACTATGGAATGGGAAGTAATGGGAATTTCCTATGTAAGAAGAAAAATTTGAGTATCTCATGTTAAAATGGGAGGCTTCTCAGCCAATGGATCGAATGTGGAAGAACTTTTTAAGTTCCTTTCAGCATCTACTGCCTAGAGAAGTAGTCATAGCTCTCCAGTAATGCTCTGTGATTTATGATTTACGTGGAAAACTTAAGATTTTAATAAAAGAACATTTAAATGCTTGACTTTAAAACTAGATTAACAAAGTTTTAAGTTAAGAAAATACACCTAATTTAAAATTAAGTTAAGAATGTAATTTAAATATGTTAGCTCTGAAAGAGGTTCTATGGTCAGAATAGGGTTCCTCAACATTAGAGTTATGTTTACTGCCTAAAATTTGGATTTACAAGATGTATAGTTTTTAGGAGAGACCTTTTAATATCAAGAAAAATTAAAATTGTCTGCTACAGAGAGATATTTTGGATCTTCTTACTATGCAAGAATTCTTTACGAAATATAAATAAATAAAAAATGACTCATTTTACACGTTTTTTAGTTTTTCCATAGTTACTAAACATCATCCATGTTGAAACCTCTAGTTCTTTTAATCTGTATCAGGATTAATGTATAACAGTAATTTTATTATGGTCAGTAGGAATTGTCAGAAAAACTCTGTTCATGAGTGGAATATAAAAGGGTGATTTTTGTGTTAAGACCTTCCTCTTGAAAAATAACTCTGATAGTGTCAAACTTTCATCCCCTACTGGAAGGAAGTATTGTTGATATCATAAAAGTGACTGCTGACAGTTATCAGATAACAAGTAAGTTTTCAGGCATTTATTTTTTATAACACTATTTTATAGGTACCATAATAGATAGTCCAGTCGATAAAGGATTATAGAGTGTGTTGTTTGTAATCCAAGATTTTCCTTTAGAAACATGTTCAGGTAACATACTAGAAAGTAAACATACTAAAAGTCCTGTTGTTTTAAGGCCTGGGAATAGGAAGGTAGGGCAAAATATTTAGAGAGCAGAAGGTTCCATTTTTTGTTTTTTTTACTCATATCTCCAAAATGGTGACTGTTGACTAAATTTGTTGACTGTTGACACTTTTTTCATATTCCTTACCAATTTATCTTCAACCTGTCAAACATTACACCAATTTTAATGTTTTTTGGTAAAATGGGATGTTTAGCAGTGGTCTTATTTCTTGAAACTCAATGTTTAACTCCAAAACTGTTTGTCCAATCCAGAATTTCATTATTTCATCTGAAAGCTAGTTAAATTTACTATCAGACCCTATATATGAAATTTTGATCAAGTCCCATTTGAGATATGGACTAAGAAATAAATGGGAGGATCATGTTAAGGCTGATCTTGTGAATTTAGGTTTTGATGGAGTACAATGGAAGGTGTGTGGATAACAATTATTGGTAATTTGAGAATTGAGCCTTTGGCTTCAATCACTCATCTATATTATTGTCAGTCTTATTATGTTTTTACATGTTAGTATTATCTCTTTATTTAGATTCATTTAGTTTATCTACTTATTTTAGATCCAATGATATATGGTGCTTAAATTTGTTGACCTACACTTGGGCCAAAAAAGAAACAGTTGGTGATAAACCACATCCTCGATATGGACACTCACAAATACCATTGGATGATTTTCATTTACTTATTCTTGGTAACTTGTGTTTAAAATTATAAACTATACTATTATTTTGTTTAAAAAACAGATTTTAGTGATATCAAATCCTGTTTTTATTCCTCATTTAATTATTTATAGGTGGTTGGGGAGGGCCTCCAAATGTAGTTATGAATGATATTTGGTTACTAACAATGAATGGAAGGCATTGGATATGGACTCCAGTTATGGTAGAAAATCAACAATGGGCGGCTTCTCATTTATGGTGCCATCCAGCTTGTAAGGTAATCATGTTTTTATTGGAAGATGAAATACTCAATATTGTAATATTATTTTAATTCATGTAATATTATTAAATAATTCATCATATCTCTGACCAGATGTAACTAATATCATTTCTTTCTATATGAATTTGTTATTCTTAAGGGACTTGGTCCCAGAATAAAATTATTTTTCTATTAATATTTAACACTGTATGGACAGTACTTTTATTTATAATACTATAAAATCACTATTATATATATATATATATACAAATATAAAATAAGAACCTTACTAAAATATATATCGTATAAATGTATACTGATGTATATATAGTGTATCATATAACACATCACCAACAACATAAACAAAAAAACTTTTTCTATATAAAAACATGGCATCACCTGGCAATGTATAACCTTGTAATTCAGTAGTCGATACCATATCCACTAGTAACATTGGCATCATATGAACAATACCGTCTCAAAACGTCGCCAAAATAGTTGTTTATATTTATTGACTGAACCTCAAGAACCTTACTAAACACACACATACAAATACAGTAAGACCTCGATAATCCGGCTCTCTATAGTCCAGCAGACCCGATAGTCCGGCATCCATCATCTTGAAAAATAAAAATTAGAGGTTTTGTAATTATTGAGTGATTTAGGCTATCTGTTGACTCCACATCATCTAACACAGTGTGTAAAAATCAACGGCTCAACATTGCACTTGGCATGGCGCAAGCTATGGCCAAAACGTTTTGAAAAAAACGTCTTCGGAAGATGAAAATGTTGATGACCCATCAACCGGGGAATCACAGGTTGTAAATGCCATTTCTTCTGTTCCAAAAAATCCACTGAGCGGTCTTCCAGAAGAAGAACTCTACGAATGGATCGATATTGATAAAGATGAATCTACAGATGAGTAGCTTAGTGACGAGGCAATCATACAAAATGTGTTAAGCCAATAGGATTCACAAGAAACTGAGAGTGATGAGGAGGAAGCAATGTCACCAACCAACATCACATGGGCTAATGCTAATGGGAGGCATTGAATAAATTTGTAAAGTTTGGTGAAATGTGCAAACATTATGATGCTCCTGAAGTAATGAATCTGCACATCATTCTAAACAATTTTTATAAAAAACGCAACCAATAAAAAAAGCAGGTTGATATTCCTTCAATGTTCCAAAGAGCTCAGAAAAAGACAATGCTAGATGCAAGTACAGCAACATTACCATTTCCTACACCCTCAACATCAACTGGGGCTACTGGACCAGCATCGGTGCCAGCAGCAGGCAGTGAATCTGATTGAATTCTACAGTACTGTACATCTTTTTTTGAAGAAACATAACTTTTGGTTCTGTTTTTGTTTCATGTGTTGTAATGTTTGTATGTAATAATTTGTTGTTTGTTGTAACGTTAGACAAGTGAAGTGTTTAACTCTTTAACAATGTTGTACAACCCAATCATAATATGTAAATATATATAAAAATATAGTGCGTTTATTGATGTACTTTTGTTAAGAAACAATTTTTAATTTAGTTTATACTAAATGTTTTGTAACATTTTTGTTTGTGTAGTGTAATACTTTTTAACAACCCAACTGTATAAATATAGTTAATGTGCTTTTATTTATAGTTTATTCCCTTTTTAAATCGAGGAAGACCTCGATAATCTGAAATATTCTATGATTCGGAATCGTCGGATCCCTGAGCGTGCCGGATTATGGAGGTCTTACTGTGTATATATATTTTGATTGTCCTAGTGTTTTATTGAAGATCATTGCAAAGGCGAGTTGCACCAGAATGGTTGTGGATATGGTATCGACTACTGAATTATAAGGTAATACATTGCCAGGCGACGTCACGTTTTTATATAGAAAAAGTTTTTTTGTTTATATTTTTGGTGATGTATTATTTTTTTAAAAAATGCGCTGTTATCGATCCTCCAATAATGAAATTTTCCTGTTATTGGCACAGTCCGTGTGACTTCAACTCATTTTATGAAACAAGTTCTATTTTTTATACTTCCTGTGTTTGTTTAGCTGTATCTTCTGTATTATATTGATCTTATTAAAATTTAAAAAAAAGACCTATGTTGAATGACAATGAAAACATTGAAAGAGATGTTGGGTAGGATCAATGAGAAAAAAATTTAGGCAATCTTTGAAAATTAGCAAACATATTTTATTTTATTTGCCGACATATCTGCCAAATTCTTGATTGCTATCATCAGGGCAGATGGGAAAAAAAAAAAACTGAAGACCTTGAATTAACATAATAAAACACTGTCATGAAATGAAGAGAATTTAGTTGTTTTAGTTCTCTTCATTTCATAACATTATCTTTATGTTAATTCAAGTTCATAATTTTTTTTGTTTTCCAATTTTCTATCTACCCTCATGATGGCCATCAATGATTTGGCTGAAATATTGGAAAATAAAATAAAATGTTTTAGTTAGTTAGTTTTTAAACATTAATCTAATAAAATTTCCTGACTGATCCCACCCAACATCTCTTTCATTTTTAAAAATGACTATGTAAGTATTACTAACTGAGCAAATAAATGAATGCTATTTGGAAATAATCAATAACCTCTCATGTGAGGTATGGGTTAAAGAAAAAAAAAAAAAATGATTGAACTCAAAATTTTAAATTTTGCACTTACATTGTTCACGATGCCTTGGTTTCATGAAATGACACATGCACAAAACTGTTATGATTTTATTACAGGTTAGTGATTGGACTTTGGAGTTTCTTGTTTTACTTATTTATTTTTCTTTTTTTTAATGATTATCATGTTATTTTTATTTTTATTTTTTTCAGGTAGAAGATTATGTGGTTGTCTTCAGTAGAAATCCAGTTTCTACACCTCCTCCTTTAGCTTATTCTCGCTGGACATCCAATTCTCAAATAGGAATTAATCAAAATAGGAGAATGAATGCTAATGAATCCAGAGAGTAAGTAATAATTCAGTAACATTTTGAAACATTCATACTATTTATTAATTATCCTCTTTGGAAATATTAAGTGAGGCTACTGACCCTAAATTAAACTATTGAGCAAGGAAGAAAGTCTTTCAATAATCGATTTGTGTTCTTAAAATTCAGGAAAATACTCACAAACTGGACTATTAATAATGTAAAGTGTCTTATGTTAAGTGAAACTTACATAATCAACCAATGTACATGTATTCTCACTATGTGTGTGTGCAACCTGTAATTTATCTGTGTGTGTGGGTGTGTTTATTAATAATTTGAGAGGATCATGTATTTATAATTTTTATTGGTTCTATGCCAATAGCATATTATATGCATAAACAAGCTCACAGAATATTGATACCCATAAATATTACTCAACAGGCATTACTAAATAACCAGAAGAATTTAACTTTAATAATAAGTTGTTTTGAAGTATTAACAAAGTAAAAAATTGGTTTCACTCACTGAAGTCAATTGAAAAAGAGAGAGCAACTAAATTGTGTCTGTAGAAAGACACATGTAGTCAAAAATAAGAATAGGAATCAGCGGTAACAAATTAAAATACCAGATAAAAAGACACTAATTAACAAGAAACATAAAGACACAACTTAACAATAAAGAAGACACCTAGGAGCAATGTTGTTTCAGATGAACTTCCTATTAATGCAAAAAGATATTTAAAAAAGTAATTGAAAAATATCAATAATTCAAGAAGATGGTCAGGGATGCAGTCAGGTAATTTTCATCAAATTTAGACAATTTTCATAAAATTGTTCATTCAGACAATTTTCATCAAAAATACCAATGATTTCCCATAACTGTATTATACAGGGTGAGTATCTCTTAGTGTAAAAAAAAAAAAAAAAATTGGGTGAAACTAGATCAAAAATGTATCAAAATGCCGCAAACCTCACCTTTCTATTCCAGTCTGTTGCAGATATACGATAAATCAAAGACTTTTTTGAGGAAACCACGCTGTTTTTTATAAAAGCTGTAATATCTCCATTTTGTTTAAATATTTTCAAATTTTGACCACATTTTCAGATTTAGCATTAAATTTTCTATAAAAGCTGAGTACCTGTAACCTTGAATGTTACAAACTTGGTATCTAAAGAACAGCTTGATCTTCACCTTATTTGGGGGAGTCACAATGTCTTATATTACTTCAACGCTCACCGTTTTTCGAAAAAACTTTCCAGAAAACGTAAAATCTCACAAAAACTTGCAAATTTAATCAGCTTTCGAATGATATGTTAAACGTAATGATTTTGTTTCAATTTCACGGAGAAATTCACTTTTGAAACCAAAAAAACATGGTGTTCTCATTTGTCATACAAATCAGTTACTTGAGTAAATAAAACATTATGACAATCCCTTATTGAAAATGTGCATTTTAAACATAAACTCTTCATTGGAATAAAAAGCAAAGAAAAAAAATACCGGTTAATCGAAAATAAAAGAAAACTGTAAATTAACACGTTGAGTGCTGACGACCCACCGGTGGGCCCAAGCGTCACCTTCTCAGATCTCCACTTTTAAATCTAGGCGTATGGAAACTTTTCCACCATCCTTAGAAAGGTTTAGTCAACAGGTAGGTAAAATGCGCCTTGGGAAAATGTTCTTTTCAATTCACGAAATTCGTCGAAATTTTTCTTCTGTTTAGGTAAGTTACTATTATTTTACCACATTAATAATATTTACATACCAAATTTATTAACGAGCTTCATTGAGCGGTGGGTCGGCCTTATATTTCACATATGGTAACAGATAATTTTTTTTTTTTTTTTCCTTTAATTAGGGCCAGAAAACAAAACAAAATGTATAAGAAACAAAAAAAAATTTTTTGAGCCACTGGGGTTAAAACTGGGTTTTTGGACTTAGCACTCAACGTGTTAAGCGACACCAGATCCAGAGGATCTTATGTTATTACATTTATCTATTTATTATTATTATTTAGGATTTATTTTATTAGATTTTCAATGTAATGTTTAAAATCCAATGATAATGAACATAGACCATAGACCTCAATTTTGCCATTAGCTTCTGAATGCAGATTGTGTTGAACAAAACTACTTTTTGAGGTGAATTTTATGGGCAGACGAGTCTGTTTTTACAATGGAAGGCATTTCTACCTATCCATGTATATCATTGGTTTATATTTGAATTGCTTTTGAATAATGCGGAGGAGCACCATGGTGTTGGAAAATCATATTTTGCTGAACTTCTGGTGGAATTTCGTGATGAAGTTGTGGTAGGATATTTTGTAACAAATCTTAGTAATCTCATCATTCAATCTGTTGGGCAAACTATGATTTTTCAACACTATCGACAGCAATACAAAAATGAGTAAACTAACGATACTCCACATGGTAGAAATGCCTTCCCTCACAGACTCATCTGCCCATAAAATTCACCTCAAAAAGTAGTACTCTTCAACACAATCTGCATTCAGAAGCTAATGGCAAAATTGAGGTCTATGTTCATTATCATTGGATTTTAAACATTACATTGAAAATCTAATAAAATAAATCCTAAATAATAATAATAATAAATAGATAAATGTAATAACATAAGACCCTCTGATCTGGTGTCGCTTTATTGATAGTTTTCCTTTATTTTGTATTAAACAATAATATTTTTCTTTGCTTTTTGTTCCAATGAAGAGTTTATTATGTTTAAAATGCACATTTTCATTAAGGGAGTGTCATAATGTTTTATTTACTCAAGTAACTGATTTGTATGCCAAATGAGAACACCATGTTTTTTTGGTTTCAAAAGTGAATTTCTCCATGAAATTGAAACAAAATCATTATTATAGAAAATTTAATGCTAAATATGAAAATGTGGTCAAAATTTGAAAAATATTTAAATAAAATGGAGATATTACAGATTTTATGGAAAAAAAAACGTGGTTTCCTTAAGAAAGTCTTCGATTTATCGTATATCTGCAACGGATTTGAATAGAAAGGTGAGGTCTGCGGCATTTTGATACATTTTTGATCTAGTTTCACCCAATTTTTTTTTTTTTTTTTACACTAAGAGATACTCACCCTGTATAATACAGTTATGGAAATCATTGGTATTTTTGATGAAAATTGTCTGAATGATCAATTTTATGAAAATTGTCTAAATTTGATGAAAATTACCTGACTGCATCCCTGACCATCTTCTTGAATTATTGATATTTTTCAATTACTAGGACAGTAATTTTTTTTTAAATATTATATAAAAGGTTTTGCATAATGACTTTTTTAAATATCATTTTGCATTAATAGGAAGTTCATCTGAAACAACATTGCTCCTAGGTGTCTTCTTTATTGTTAAGTTGTGTCTTTATGTTTCTTGTTAATTAGTGTCTTTTTATCTGGTATTTTAATTTGTTACCGCTGATTCCTATTCTTATTTTTGACTACATGTGTCTTTCTACAGACACAATTTAGTTGCTCTCTCTTTTTCAATTGACTTCAGTGAGTGAAACCAATTTTTTACTTTGTTAATACTTCAAAACAACTTATTATTAAAGTTAAATTCTTCTGGTTATTTAGTAATGCCTGTTGAGTAATATTTATATATAAGCCCTGCCTTGGGTATTAGTTGATATATTGCCATTAGCAAGATTTTACTCTCCTCACATATCTGTAGCTCTTGTGAATAGTCGGTCAAGTGCATTTTGTGCTATTAGAAAAACACAATTTTTCCACAATGATTCAAGAATTTGTATTTATCTATGCAATAGCCTCATAACTAAGTCCAATAGACACAAATAGAGAGAAAAAATAGCTTTCTTGTGAAACCCATAACCTAAAATTCACAAAACTCTTAAGACACAAAATACACCGACAATTCACAAGTGCCAAAGATATAACTCCATTGCCCATTTCGAGAAATATTTTAAAAATTGAGATAAGACAATGAAAAGAAAATATGTAATTTTCATAACTAAATGTATGTACTCATATTGTGTGTAGTTTGTTGAAATCTGATATTTATTTTTCAAGCTAAAAAATGATGGTTTATAGTTTTCTTTGGTGGGTCATAGCTTAGTGCAAGTATTGAAAAAAAGTGTTACCCTAGATTCGGAGGAATCAGTCAAGCAACCTGATACATATATCGAAGATCCTGGATTCAAATCTTGCTTGCGACCGGTGGGAGTTAATTCATAGTATAAATTCCCTGGTCTCCCATCTTCCTGTCCAGGAAAACGTAATGTTGTTCAAAAGGGCAAGGAAGGGGATTAGGAAAGAAATACATTCGTAACATTTTATACATTATTAGGATTATTCATGAATGTGCAAGTATAATCATACATTGGTTTTCTTCGCTAAGATCATGGTGCTATCTTTTTCTACATTAGATGTATTAATTATTTTTGTAAAATGAGTTTCCATTATCAGTGTATGCGTATATGTTTTCCAAGAAAATTTGAATTTCTTCTTTGATTAACTGGAACTATTCCAGAGAGCTGTATTAGATAATTCATGTCTTGTTTATGAACATGTGGTGGTGTATAAGATACTCATGAGTGAAATTAGAAATGATATCGTGTTTTAGAATTTGTAAAGAAATCTGAGTATTGTCATAAATGATGTCCAAAATTATGTATTTCGTATCGTATGTATTTTCCTGATTTCCAATCTAAAACAATCTCCGAAGAATTTTACAACTTTTCTGTTTTTAAGAGTCATTATTATCTATTGAACAACATTTATTTTAATATTCCTGTTGTTCTGTTTTTTTAAAAGTATTTTTCAGAAATAGCTTAAAATTATCCATTCATTTAACAAATACAGTTCTGTTCAGTTGAAGTAAACTTCACTTCTACTTCTTTTGAGGTTATATGTATGGAGTTAAGTAATTTTGCCAACTTTTACAGCCCCAAATGGATTAGTCTTTTCAAATAGTTTCTGAGATGTTCTTTGGAATAAAATAAAGAACTGAGATGAGATGTTTTTTTTGTTGTGAGGATGCACTCTGTCACTCATCAAACAGCCTGGCTACTCCTACTGCTGAGGTCTTATACCGCTGGAACTTCCTTGTCATCAATAATTAACTTATCTTCAGGCTTCTTCGTAATAGTATTTTACGAATATTATTAATATATATACGAATAGTATTTTATTTCCAGTTTGTTTGCTGGTGGTGTTTACTTTTTGCTTAGGGAATGTTGCCAACCATTTTCTTGTTATATTTCTAATACAACTAAGGATTTTCTGATAATCTTGTTAAAAATCTTACATTATTATTATTATTATTATTATTATTATTGAAACCATAAAGGTTTGCATTTTTATGTTCTAAAGATATTCTAAACTAACTTTATATTTAAGTATGAAAAGGAAAGTTATTATAGATTTTCTGTTATTTTACAGCCATTATTTGATTCGACCTGATGAAGTTGCTGGTCCATCAGTTGACAGAGATGTTAATGTTAATGGCAGAAGGGGTAATCTAGTTGCCAGATACATTGGTGACACAACGAATAACCGAAGTGAAAATTTGCGGCATTCTTATAATACTCTTAATCATCTAAACCATATGAGTGCTTTTCGATCTGAAAAGCCGCAAGTTAGTCGACATCGAGAGAAACAGTTGGATGCTCTCAAGAGGATGGAAATGAAACTTAAGATATTACGCCCAGAACAGGCTAAGAAAATATTTCGACCAGTTGCTCCCAAGATGGCCATGTTTGTTTTAGATATATCAAAAATTCTTTCTCCAGATCATAAAGTATCATGGCTCCCTATAAAATCAGTGGCTTACGGCAGTCCAGAATCCACTATTCTCTACACCCTGGTAAAAGGTAATGGAGAACTTATTATGTTTGGTGGTATCAAAAGAGATGCTGGAGCTATAGCAAACCAATCTGGACAGACTGTGGATATGGCTGATACTGTCTCCAATTCACTCCATTTTATTACTGCTCCTCAAAGTACAATATAACTACGAACTATTCACACATGTGATTTTTTAGTTGTTTCAATGATTAATAACTTAAAAGTAAGGTCATTGCTATAAATATATTAAATGTTTTGGCATGATTTTTTGTTAAGATTGTCATATTTATTTAAATAAAATTTTCCCATATTTTTTTATTTTAACTATAATAATCCTATAATGTTCACTATTTTTGCCTTTCCTAACTAGCAAGCCCTACCTGTTTATAACCAATACTTTCATTGCTCTGAAATGATTGAATAGCTTAAAACGTTTAAATATGGTAAATTCTGTTGTATGAGTAAATCTTAAAACATCTTAAGGTTTGTTATGTATGTGAAGCTGAAAGAAACATTAGTGTATAGACATATTGCATGTCATCATCATCCTGAGCACAACAATCCATCACTGAATCTTGACTGCCTCCAGAATTGCTCTTCATTCTTCGTTATTGTGAGCAGCTACCCACCAGTTCCTGATGTCCAGGATTATGGCATTGCTGCTCACATTTTCTGACCATCGTTATCTTGGTCTCCCCTCCTTCCTCTTACCGAGTGGTTTGTCTCTGAACAATTTCTTTGGGGTCGAGTCATGATCCATTGGAACAACGTGGCCCGCCCATCGAAGTCTTGCCAGTCGGATGTATCTTACTACTTACAGCTCTTTATATATGTTGGCTAGTTCCTGGTTATATCTGGATCTCCATTCTTCATTCTCTTTTATAGGGCCACAGATCCTTCTTAAAACCTCTCTTTCAAAAACCAGTAATTTCCCTTCTATGGCCTTCATGGTTGTTCATGTTTCTGACCTATATGTCAGGACTGTGTGCATAAGGATCTTGTATAGGAGAATTTTGGTGCTCCTAGATAGGGAACGACTTTTAAGGTATTTTAATAAACCATAATAGCATCTATTTGCCCCAGTAAGTCTCTGTGCCACTTCTTGTGTTAAGTCGTTCAGAATTACCATGGAGCCTAGATATTTGAACATATCAACTTTTTCGAAGTTGTAACTGCCAACTCGGTTTAGTCTGTCGCCTGTCATTAGTCATATATTTTGTTTTATCTCCATTGATCTCGAGTCCCAGATTTTTTTCGCGCTGTGTCTAAGGAGGTAAATGCGTCTGTCATTGCCGTCAATGATCTTTTTATGACGAATGTATCATCGGCATAAGCTAATATCTGTATGCATTTCGTAAAAATCTGTTTGTATTCCGGCTTCTCTAACTGCATGTTCTACAGCTAAATCGAACAGAGTGCAGGCTAGTGCATCTTCCTTTATTAAGCCTCGTTCATACTGGAATTCTCTGGATAGATCTTGCACTCTTACACAGCAGCTAATCTGTCGGTTATATTCACTTGACCAATCCTATTAGTTTCGATGGGATACCTAGTTTTTCAATTGCTATATATAATCTTTCTCGGTATACACTGTCGTATGCTGCCTTGAAATCTATGAATAGCATGTGGATGTGGGAGTTAAACTCATTCATCTTCTCTAGGATTTGCCTCAGAGAGAATAATTGGCCACATATTGCATGTGCCATAGGAAATTCAGTGTATATGCCACAATAAGCTACTAGCAGGAAACTGTTAAGTTCTGTATCTCATAATGATATTTCAACAACTTCCCTTAAATTATAAATTAAATGTCGATTTTCCCTGACATCACTGAAATACATTGATTGTGTTTTAACTTTCTGCCCTTTACCATCTTCTCTAGAAAATATAGTTTAGCCAATCTAGGTTCTCTTGATATCTAAGATAAGCCAACGAATCACCATGACAGAACTGTTCAATACCATCAACAACTCGAAACTTAAAGAGTTTCGGAGCCAATGATTTCCTCATTAATCAGGGGTTTCCAGTGATCATAATTTAACACCAATCAGCAGTTAAAAAAGGAAGTTCCTGAGACTTGGAAGAAAGGAGTGATTATCCTAGGAATAAGGAAAAGAAAACTAAAAACTGACCCTAAAGCTGTCCACTGACCATCGTTCTAATCCAACTGTTCTATGCAAAATGGACTGTGGTATGTCCGTCAGTCTGAAAACCGGAGATTTTTTTTTTTTTTTAGAGTAACCAGAAATGGTTGGAATTCCTATCGTCCAAAAGTCAGAACAATCTACTCTCAGCAGTCATAGTGCTCATTTTTATGGACAATGGCTACTGGGCAAAAATTGGTAACACAATACTATAATCATCCAGAACAAGAACGTCCCCATTTGTGGAAAACCACTGACTGAGAGGCATCCATCTTTTCACATGAGAAGTAATTACTATCCATGATTAATTATCACAACTTACTAAGCTGGTCATACATAAAAAATTAAAATAAATAGGAGTGATTCATCATACAATCTGGAACTAAAAAATTCGGGTAGTTTTTATTTTATATATATATATATATATATATATATATATATATATATTATGAAGTGGTTCTTGTTTACTAAATATTTTTTAAATATATTTTTTATTTTTGAAGAGAAAAGATTTGACCCCAGTTGGGATTCCCAAGTCTCCACCTCTCTAGCGTGGCGCCTTATCCACTAGGCTACCGGGCTCGTATCCGAACCAGGGAAATCTTCTCTCTTCACTGATCCATACCCCCGGGCACTAGCAATTGCGACGTACAATTCGGGGATGAATGTTCAAATTGAACATTACTTTAATTAGATCTATTGACGAGCTGTCATATATATATATTAAATTATGAAGTGGTTCTTGTTTACTAATATTTTTTAAATATATTTTTTATTTTTGAAGAGAAAAGATTTGACCCCAGTTGGGATTCGAACCCAAGTCTCCACCTCTCTAGCGTGGCGCCTTATCCACTAGGCTACCGGGCTCGTATCCGAACCAGGGAAATCTTCTCTCTTCACTGATCCATACCCCGGGCACTCGCAATTGCGACGTACAATTCGGGGATGAATGTTCAAATTGAACATTACTTTAATTAGATCTATTGACGAGCTGTCATATATATATATTAAATTATGAAGTGGTTCTTGTTTACTAAATATTTTTTAAATATATTTTTTATTTTTGAAGAGAAAAGAACTACATAAAAACCATTTTTATAAGTAAAATATGAAGCCTCCAAGCATAGCTCTATTGCGCTCATAAATAAAGTTTTCGGGATAGAAGTGAATTTTGTAATATATTTCCATCTCTTTAAGATCGCCGGTATAGCAATTTCTTTTTTTCAAGTTAGTAAATAATGAAATAACATCTAAGGATATTAATTTATTATCCGTCGGTATTTTTGTTTTTCGACGAATTCTTTAAATTGAAACGATTTTTTGACGTCCCAGTTATTATCTGTTTTTTTTTGTTCTTTGTTTAAAATCCCCGCTATTAGATAACCCAAAAGTTGCTGAATTTATAAATGACACTATGGGTCTGTATTTTTTTCCAAATTTTATAAAGCTGCATTGTCGTGGCGTGAAAATGAGTCTGTTTCATATTTCAAATCTATTTTTCATCCTTAATAATCACACAAGCAAAAAAAACATAGAGATTATTCAGGGATTTATTTTTTTCCTTTTTCCTCCTCATGGTAGCCCTATGAAGAGGCAATTTATTTAAACGTGTGCCATTGCCGTGCGAGGCAAATTACACGCTTGGTTATGTTACAATTTTTTGTAGTACAGTTCATTGTATAGTTTTATAAGTACATAGGTAGAAACAGTAGTAAATAATAATACGAAATAAATAAAAAATAAAATAAAGAAATAAAAGAAGGGAGAAATACAGCAATAATAAGCTCATAGATGAAGTGGCGCACATCGAACCATTGATGTATGCCTTTTCAAACAACAAGATTCTTGAATTATTATAGTTGTATTTATTTTTATTTCAATTTATCAAAATTAATTGAATTTATGAATTTTTTTAATAGTATGTAATATTTATTAAAAATTGTAGTTGGAGATTCCGGTCGAGTTCCTCCATCTAATATTATGTTGCGAATTAATGGAAATCGTCCCTTGTCATAAATTGGACAACTAAAAAGAAGGTGAGGAAAGTATATAAGTAGAAGGTGTAGTGGTCTGTCCGTCGCATTTGCATATGTCGGTGTCTGAAATGTGAAATCGTTTGAAGTATTGTCCCGTTTGTCCGTGTCCTGTCAGGAATTGAGTCATTTTGTAGACGAAACTTTTAGTGTATTAAAGTTTGTATTTGTTATGAGGGGTATGTACTGGTGTAAGTAATATGATTTATTTGATTGTGTCCAGTGTTCGTTCCATTTTCGTTTTGTTTCTTTTCTCATTTCACGTTTAAAATATGTGAGTGGTATTTTTGCGAGGTTTGGAGTAAGTGTAGTGTCTGTAGCTGCTTGTTTAGCAATGTGGTCTGCTAGTTCATTACTTAAAATAACTGAGTGAGCTTTTACCCAATTCAGTTTAATTGTAATGTGTCTTTTAATAAGTTTGATGAGATTCCGTTTTATGTCTTCTGTTGGTCTGTCGTGAATATTGGGATTTCTTATCGCATGTAGAATGTTCATTTTATCAGTGTGTATGTTTATATGTTGATGTATATCTGGTATTGTAGTAATTAATTCGGTCGCTTTCAGTACTGCATATTTTTCCGCTTGATTGTTCGAATTTAGAGGTCCTAGTCGATATTTATACTCAATCGTTTGCCCATGTTCAGTAAATATTATAACTCCTGCCTCTGGAGGTTCTACATCTGTCTTACTTCCGTCAGTGTATGCATCTGTTATGTCTCCAGGTTCGTCCCAATTGCTGTCAAGGTGTGTTATGAGTTTTGCATGTTGTGCAGGGAGTAACCAATGACTCATTTTTATGTTAATGTCGTACATGTCTGGCGTTAAATTGTTGTATTGTATGTGAGAGTGTTTGATGTTGTACATTAGCACCGATTTTTCTGCAGAGAATAGAATAGGAATTGTTCCAGCAAAAACGCAGCTTGCTGCATAAGAAATTGTTCTAAAAGCTTTAGAGATTTTAATATTTATTAAACGTTGTAAGCGTTTTAATTTCTTGAGGTTTTTATCTCTCCCTAATGCCCTGTGCCAAATTGGAACTCCACAAAGAATTTTAGGGAGTATTGCTTCATTATAAATTGTTTTTTAATGTGTCAGATTTCGTCCCCAAGTGGTTCTGGCCGCAATACTTAACATGTTTATAAGTTTCAATGTTTTTCCATAGATATTGTCAATATGTGTTTTAAAGTTTAGTTTTCTATCCATAATAATCCCTAAGTATTTTATTGTGTCTGTCTTGTTAATGCAGTGTTGTTAAGTGTAATATTTAAATTTGGAGTTTGTTGTTTCCGTGAAAAAATAATGTAATGAGATTTGTCGATGTTAAATTGTAGTTTGTTTGTTTTCGTCCATTGTGTTAAGTCAAGAAGAATTTTAGCGGTGTTTACTAAATATTCAAAGGATTTATTTTCAATTAATAAAACTATGTCGTATGCATATGCTACAAGGTATGTTGCTGTAGGTCTCGGTATGTCAAATATAGAATTATCGTAATTGGTACATTCCAAAGAGCGGGTGATAAACTGGAGCCCTGAGGTGTTCCTATAGTAATATTTTTCGCTTGCTTATAGTTTTTAGATCTAATTTCAACAGTTCTGCATTAGAAGAAGTTTTGTGTGATTTTGTATAGGTTTTTTGGGGAATTAATAAATTATTAGGTTTTGAAATATCGCAGGCCACCAAGCGTTATCGAAGGCACCAGCAATATTTAAAACTGATCATTAATACGTTCGATTTGACATTCATAGCTGATGTAATTATTCCCATAATTGTATACTGTGCGTCAATGATACTTCTTTGGGGTAGGAAAGCGTACTGGTTTTCATTGAATATATTTTGGGATACCAAGAAATGCGTTAAGCGTGAGTTGATAATTTTGTCTATTATAGTTGATAGTGATGATAAAATACTAATGGGTTTGTGTTTAGAAGTTCCTGGCTTCGGAATTGGAATAAGTACAGCCTGTTTCCATTTCCAGGAAAAAAGCTATGTAAATATAGGGTTTTATAAATTGCCGTGAACATTTTTGGAAACAAATCCGCTACTTTTTGAACGATTGGTACACTAATGTTGTCCCATCCGGAAGCTTTTTTAGGATTTAGACTTTTCACTATTTTAAAAATTTCGAAATCTTCTAATTCTGGGTCATTTTCTGTTTCTGGGAGGTTATTAATAAATTTTCTTACATACTTATGCTGTTGTGTGTCGGAATAAATGTCATCATCTTTCACAAGTGAGTTCAAAAGGTGCTTCAAAGTATCTCCGTAACCAGTTGTATATCATCTATATTAATTTTTACTGTCTTCATCATGTTGCTTTTCAACTTTCCAGCTGCATATTTGTATGGAAATCCCCACGATGAGAATCTATCGATATTACCACAGAAGTCTTTCCATGATTTTAGTTTTGATTGTTTTATAAGTAGTTAATAAGTGTGTCTAGAGGAACTATATGATATTCTTGCTACTTCTCTAGCAATTGGGTCAGAAGTTATCCTCTGATATTTTTTTCTTAATATGTTCGTTTCGATACGTAATTTGGTAAGTTCTTCACTTCCCCAAGGTACGGATCGATGAGTTTTATTTTTCTTCCTGAAGCTTTATAAGATTTATTTTATTTTAGTTTATTCAGGGATATTTTAACAGTGTTATTTATTTTTTTTTTTTTTCAAATTAATAATTGTTAGTGAAATTTTAGTAATGTATTTTGTTCTTATAAGTGGAGTTCTGAGTCATTGTCATGGCCTGAATAAAGGAGCTTTTATCATAGGAAAAATAGGATTTTTGTGTGTTATGACTTGTGTTTGATGTAGTAGCTACGCTGAAGTGCAGGATTACTTGCTTCAAGTAACAGTTACCAGACAGTCACTAATCGAAAACCGCCGAGGAACTTATGGAAACATTAGTATTTTTAAATATAATTTTATTTTCGGCCTGCGCTATAAAATGATGCTTGTTTTTAATTTCAATAAGTCCTTGAGAAAACTCTTTTCAAAGTCCATTTATTATTTTTTATGGCCTCTAACTAGTATATGACGATGACACAATGACATTTGAGTACATTTTCAACATTATTTTCCTGCTTATCTTAATTATTATCACTTTTATGATTTAAACTGCTCCTTCCGATGGTTTCTGCACCATAATTGCTCATGGTCAAATTTTATTAAATCCTTCATTAAAAAAAAAAAAAAATTATAACAGAAAATTGGATCTTTTATGAGAATACAAAATATTGTCATGTTCATGTCCAATACTTCATTGTTGTCGCTTTCAAAAATGAGAAAAAAATAACATTGCCAAGACAAATAATTTTAAATTTGAATTTCGGAGAGGAAAATGAAGTTCACGAATAGCTATAGAAATCACCCATAGGCTTTCAATAATTTGTAATTTTTCTAAAAAAAATTTTCTTTTTTTTTTAGCAGTTTTTGCTCTATACGTCCTAGCAAAATTAACTTATCTTTAGCATTTATAGTCATTAAGTTAGCTCTAAAAGTCGTTGTATAGGAACTTTAGTCCAGTAAATTCCTCCTTTTTTTTTCAATATAGATTTACTAAATTAAAGATAAAATGGAGTGGAATGATCGTCAGTGAGGCCCTTGAAATTGTCTTCGTTCCATTTGGAACAATCGTCAGTGGTCGATTTAACAGTGTCCAGCTCTACTTAGATGTGTGGGCGAAGCTGTAAGAGAAACTTGTGAATAACCAAATTACTAGACTCGATCCAAAAAATTACCTCATAGTTTCTTGAGCACTCTGGCTTTCACAGATTGAACTCAAAAAAAAGCTCAAGTTGCCAACATTATTTAAGAAATAGAACTCAGTTTCTAAAAGCAGCAGAACATGTTTTCGGACTCTCTGGCGAGGAACGGGCAGACAAGCTGGCCAAGAAAGGAGCTTTAAGGTGCATTCACCACTACGCCTGACGTGACGTGTTACGAAAAAATATAAACCATTATTTTGAATAGAAGTGCTCACACTACGCTGACATGTTGTGTGGTGTCGCTACACATTCTCTGACGCTAAATATAAATTCCTATATCTCGTCAGCAGGCATCGGCCCGTCAGCAAGAATATTGAGGAACCAGCTCATCCAGCATGTGAAGAGATATCTATTTATGTTTGACCCGTTTGAGAAGGAGTATAGGAATAAAAAAGTACGAAACGAAGCATGGAGGGAAACAGGAGGAATTCTAGAAATACCATTTAATAATTACATTTATTTACTAATTTTTTGCAAAGTGGACCTGTTTTTTTATTTAAAAATATTTCGAACACTTTAATAGCATGTTTATTTATTTAGCGATTCTTTAGAATTGCCATAGCATAAAATTTGGTTTCTTTAATCAAGGTAGCAACAGTTTGGTTATTAATCTTGTAAAATGTAAAAAAAATGGCGAAGGGGTGATCCAATAATTAAAATCAATTTATATATTTTAGGGCTTCATTTAAATTTTCATTGCCAAACAAATTATTTGTTTGTCAAATGGCGGCAAAGTCGGCTACCTTTGATCATAAAAAAG